>JAQQZZ010121648.1:0-14521 GCA_030265115.1 Mopalia vespertina
TTCTTTTAGTGGAATCGTAAACTGACCTGTTGTATGATGTGGTCGGAAGGCATCCGTATTGTACCAATATCTTAAGGTATTATCACGTGACCACTCAAAACCATGCCCTTTGGCTTTCAAGAGCTTTTCCGCATCATCTTTAGTCTCTAACCGCAACACCTATAATTATCAAAAGCTCTTGTTTACTTTAACAGCAAAAACCAAAAATCAATACTTACTGTTTCAGTCATTTGTCAATCGTGGTTAACCGTGACACGGATATCCACATGTAGTTCTTGTTCTCTTAACGGAATATTGACACCAAAGAAAGTCACAGTTCACTGCCACCGAAGTAGTGTACGTATACTGCAGCATGAGTGATAATTTATACAAACCTCTTGCCAGGATAGATATCCGTCTTCTGTTCTCGAAGGCAGATAGTGCGTGTACCGAACGCCCAACTTACGAAACTTCTTTGCGACCTCTGGATCTAGGTCACGCTTAATGTCTTTGTTTAAAACCAAAACAGTTTCACCTCCACAACCGGAAGCTGGTGGTGTCTCACAGAAAAACCAAACCTGTCAAAAACACCCATAATTATACTTTTTTGGAGAAAACAAAATGTGGCATAATAAAGCTTAACCCTTAATGTCCAGGTATAATTTACGATTATTTCGTCTTCGATAATGTATTGCAGCGAGAAGTGAAGAAATAAACAGCCGTTTGGAATCAAGCAGTCCTGTATAATTAACTAAAAGTGTAGGAAACATGTAACAGGAGAGTAACACATGTAGTGTAGAAACTGAACGGCAAAGGTATAGTTGAAAAATAAATCCACATAAGCAGGATTTCCCCCATTAAAATAGGACTAATTACAGGAAGTACATTTGATGTAATTTAATAGGTAATGAAATTTAACGTGTTCATTGGTGTAAATTATTTCACGAGGAATTCCGATTGGTTTCCTGCTCCAGAACACCATTTATTGGTTAATGGCCCGCCATATCGATGGAGAAAAGCTTTTCGTATATACATATTCCATATGTACGTCTATGTGTGCTCCTGTGAAAAATAACTTATTCATAGGCAACTCATAACTTTTATATTGATATCTTGACATTGTTTGTTAAAAATGGTTTCAAGGGTATTTACGCAAGGAACAGTGTGCAATGGACATTCCACCGTCATAAAAGTGAAATACACTTGGGTACGTCATTAAACCACAGACAGAATCAACCACGTTACGTTCTGTTACTTTGTTGTTCATGATGGAGCTCTGGAGTCAGTTGGTAGCAGTTTGTACCATTACACAGGCCAGTTTTAGTACAGGTTAAACTGTCAATGTGGTAATGCAGGATTGAAGAATAAAGGATTTCCTGAAACGATTGAGATGCGTTCAACAGACGATACAAAATGAGAAATCGAAATAATTTTAAATAGGACCACAAATTTTGCACTATGAAAGAACGGTAGTACAGGCTGCCGATTATGATATATCTGTTAAAGGGAAAGACAACTGTTTTTTTACCTAAACTTATTAATTTTTTATTGCATATTTTCAAAGACAAACATCTGTATTGCACTTGCATTCCAGTAAGCACAGCCGTTAATTAGTCAATTTAACAGGCGGGACTGACGTCATTGTTTGAAAACACGGTTGGTCACCAGTGTGTCCGTTTGCTTATGGATGTAGTCGTAGGCATCTCTAACAACACGACGTATAGACAAGCTTGGTCATCCAATCGCAATATTAATCTGTTTTACATATCAAAATAGCTCTTTGAGTAACACGTACGTTTAGAATGATTTAAGCTGACATGCGGTTTTAAAAAATCCGGTTTTTAGTACAAGGTTGATATATACAAGCGGTTGTGTGTTGTTGTTTTGCTTGAGGATGGAACATCAAGTGCAATACAGATGCAATAAAAATAATAAGTTTAGGTCGAAAAACAGTTGTCTTTTCCTAACAGGACTGGCACTGTGACATGGTGACTTTATCATAATCCATCCATCTTAGTACCTTGCTAAATGATCCGGGGGGGTTTCTTCTACCTTTGATTCAGGCACATCCACAAAAGCATTATGAAATGTTGATGCACCAGAAATACTTTCTTTCGACTAAAAATAACCCTATTTTGAGACCAACTTTTCTTCATATTTAAGCGCCTGTTTGTTATTGTTGTTTCGCTTGGGGATGGAACCCTCACTTTCGGCTTTATATGAAAGCATCCACGAGTACAGGCAATAGAAGACAGCCACGACTAGATGATATACATGTAACTACCGTGTTTTCGAACAATGACTTCAGTTCCGCTTTATAAATTAACTAATGAACGGCTATGATAATTCGATTGCAAGTGCAATCCAGATGGTTGTCTTTGAAAATATACAATAAAGATAATAATTTTAGGTCGAAAATAGTTGTCTTTCCCGTTAACAAAAAGAATAAAGGAATTGAAACTATAGAAACTAATGAATATTTTAAAATCCATTAATCAGATGTGATTCACAGTTATTGTCGGAACCTGATTTTACAATATCTGAATGTTGCCAGTTAAACTATTAAAATATGAGTGAAGTGAAGCTAAGACAACTAGCTGTTGTGGTACATCACGCCAACCTATAGTTTTGGCGTCACTTCCACCACGTCTACTGGCAGCAAGATGAAACGTGAAACCCCTCTGGCATAAAGTGGGTTCTTGGTTAATACTAAACCCAACCCTTCACCTTACACTAAACGTTACTCTTAACCTGATGCTAAATTCTCACATGATGGACTCGCCGTCCCCACGATGGTATTGGGAAATGTTCGAACAGTTTATTCAAGGGGATTTTGTATCGCTGTTTAGAGATTTAGCTGGTGCCACGGTTGTTAAGATTTTGAGATAGGCCGGTGTCACGCAGTCTCTTATGTTGGCGGATGTCAAAGTACCGCTTCCAAATAGCCATCTATCTTCAGATTTAGTTTCCGGACCTGTGAGGTTAGTAATAACACAGGTATAACTATTAGACCTTTAGTATCGTTCAAGTGTTCGTGTATCACTTCGTTACGCTAAATTACTCTTAGCACATACAAAGTTCGAATCTTGTTTCTCAAATTCCGCCGCATGCTCGATTTTCCGTCAGCTAAGGAAAATAGTTTTAAATTAAAAAAAAAATTCAGCTGCAATAAAAGAAAACGTCAACACAAAATATACGAACTGAAACCGGGTCCGGATTATCAGAGTGGTCTGGTTAAGTCTTTCTACGGCAAAAATCATCGTATTATTTAAATATAAATACGATCCTTAACGCCAAAATACTTGTGTGCATATTTTTTTTAGAGGGATCCGCTTCCCAGTTTACGAGTACAGTTATACTTATACTTAAGAGTTATGTTGCTTACCCTTTAACAAAAACCCAAGAAGGACACAGCGACAAAATGGTTTATTTTCTTAAAACCGTTAAGATCGGAGCCAAATTCAATATACTGCAATTTTATTTCATCTGTGTGACGAATAATATATTATTCTGAATCGAGAGTTTGTGTTTTTAAGTAATTTGATTTCCGTTTGCCGATCATGTTGGCATTGTGCATGAGCTATATGCATGAATTTCTGTGGTCTGCTACAAGCAGGGGCTTAGCTAGAAATCAAAAGAAAGGTGTTCATTTTGCTTCATTTTTTCCCCTATCTCCTGCATGTTAGTTTCTCAAAACAGGGTGTCCAAATGAGGCAATTGTTCACTTCAGGGTGTCCATTTGGACGTGTGGACAACCTTTTGCCTAAGCCCTTGGCTACAAGACGCGCGGTTTTCTGAGTAAGTTTCTATGATAATACTTATTTTCACGTGTGTTTAATAATTGTTCAAATCGATTAGACAATAACCAAATACGATTAGACAATAACCAAATACGATTAGACAATACGTTATGTAGACGAAAGTGAAACGCTATTGGGCGTATTAAACGGCTTTTTCCCATTTTAACGGTATTTGTCACAAACTGCCAAACACCAATGCCGACTTCACTGCAGTGTGTTGCTCAATCAGCAAGACGAAAGCGCAAGGGGATCCGATTCCAATATAGCCTGTGAGTGCGTGGAGGCGTTTGGCAGGTATGTCAGATATAAAGTTTCAAAGGAAAAATTGTAAACAGAAGGAATGGCCTTAAATTAAATGATTCAGAACACTGATAATGATGGTATATCTATAATTGGTGTTGTTCATGTTGTTCAATTACTTTTTTAGGGTTCGAAAGCATATCAAAGTCAATTTACTAATTGTTTGGGTATACTTCCGTTGGAGAAAAAGCAAAAAAAATACCGCATGCAGGCTTAAGGAATTGAATACAAACAAAAAAACCCATGGTATTTAAGGGTCCCCCCCCCTCCCCCCTCCCCTTTTATTCAATTCCTTGTTGCGCTGAAGGTGTTTACAATCACAACTCTTAGATATTCCTTACCAAGGTACATGAAAATATATTTCAGAGAAGTTAAGAGGAATTCGGATATTTTTTAATCTGATAGAACTCTTTGATAGTTCTCCGGGCATTAATAATGATGTTAGTTCTGTATAACACATTTCCAAGTCTGAACTAAAAATGTTAGCTTCGCTCCCCATTCTGGACAACACATCTCAAGTCAATAACTCTAGTTTTGACGGTATTGAAAGAAAATTAAAAATGTCCAAATTAGTGCAAATCCAAACAACTTAGTCATGTTGATATGCTAAAACCACATTTAGACAGACACGGTATTAATAATTAACTTAAACATTATGTAAGTGCATTTCCTTTGACCCAGATACTATTCTCTGTTATGCAACTAAAATATTATATTGGCCTACAACTGTCACTCAAACTAATGCAAAGCAAAACATCCAAAATGAAACGTTTGATAGGTTGACACTTGTATGTGTTTTTTTCAGTTCGTTTTGTTGCTCTTTGTTATGCTGATGGCTATAAGTTGAAGTTAAAAAAAAACAAAAAAAAAAACAAACAAATAAATTTAAAAAAACAAAAAAAAAAAAAAAAAAAATTTGATAAAAAAAAAATTGTGTACGTGTGTTCTCGCCACATCGTAGCTGAAATACCGCTGAATGTGGCGTGAAACAATAATCAATCAATCAATCCAGTTCTTGGATGCATGTATATATAAGGGGCAAAATTTCCATTTTCGAATACATTTGAAGTTCAAAAGATTTGTATTTAAGATCATGTATTTTAGGGTTAACATGTTTTTTTACTTCCGTTCTCAAACAATTTTCTAAAAAAATCAAAGATTATGTATAAAAGCAGACACAAATTTAGTCAGTCAGAATGGTAGAACAAACAGTTATATCATAATCCAGGGCTCCTGTAGAATTCAACTGATATCGATTACAAACAATAATTACATTAACATTTATAAAGACTAAATATACTAAATCCCAACGTTTAGGATTTATGCACATTTATTTAAATGAAAAAAACACTTCAACTCACGGGCTGGCATCGACAAAAAGATTACATTGATAAATAATGACTTCAAAGAAACACTTATGCGCGAAAGTTTTCCTCTGCATTAACTGTACTGTGATATAATTTTTCCTTTTGTACAGCAATAGGGTTAGACTTGATTATTACAGAGTATAACTTACGTAATTCGCCCAGCCGTTGTTCAGATATGACATTTCATTGTGTGGCTCAATGGTGAACGGTGGAGGTTCCCTACTGGCCGTCGAAACGATTCCTTCAACGGTCTCTCGAACCGCTGTATTACCTACGTATGAATAAGTCCGTAAATTGAAACCTTTGCAAAGCGCGTTAAAGTCGGTAGCTGTCTTTATCGCTTGTCCACGCAACAGAACAGCGCCATACTTTATTAGATTAGATCTCAAAAATGCTTTTATGGATAAAATCATTTCCTCTGAGATGAATTTTGCCTCTTCAGAACTTCTGTCAAGAATAAATGGGAAATCCCCTGTAGGCTCTGCCAATGATATCGGAAGATTTTTGTCGTGAGACCCGGGTAGGTGAAGCCTTCCAAAAAGCCGGGGTTTGCCGTCAACTGTTTGAAACATTTGGATAAGTTCATCATCATCTACGAGCGTCGCGTCTGAATGGATACTTGCCACAACACGGGAGATATATCCTCTGAACAGATGTAACCTTCGAATAGCCATCATCATTTCATCTTCAATAGAAGCAAAGAAACCAAAACAAATTATAAACATGTAAAGTGCGGCGACTAATTCTTGCTGTGCATGTCATCTTGGGGTCTAGTTATGTTACTTTTGCTAACAAATGAAAAAAGCATGTTGTATCCGTTGTATCTACACGGCATAAGTTTGATCAAAAGAACAACATGTCCAGAATTGGTCCAGAATTGGTTTCATTTAACAAGCTTGAACAAAAGGCGTGGTCAAACCCTGTCCAGAAAAGTTTTATCCTGATGTCATTGCTATGATCTGTGTACGCTTCGAGCTTTAACTGCTTTACTGTTGAGCTCTGATACGCCCATACTGCACTCCAAAACTCAATCGTATTCTCGCGAGAGTTTCTATAGTGGACGAGACTAGACAACTCTCGTACGCTATACCAGGCCATCGCGCATTAATTGTTCGCCAATATTTGAGGCGACATATGCCACAGACCAGCAAATAAAAGAAGTGCAAAACAAAATGGCCCGGGTGTATCTTAGAATCAATGTCTCGACGTAGGAAGTAGAATCGATTATATTTTAGAATGCTCAAAACTCTGACAGTTTGCTTTTTGTCGAAATTGTGCAAGCGAAGGACTCGCTGATTGGTCAATACCAATGTGTTTCAGTAGAAAATGGTCGAAAATAATTTTCGATACTTTGTTGTCTTTGTAATTCCGGTAATGCCGTAAAATTATGCCCCATTATCTTAAATATTAAAGAATTTAAATATTTATGTACCAAATACATTTAATAAATAAAGTGAATATGATTTTACAATGTGTACATAATTGTACTGATACAAATGTCATTTATATGCAAAAAATAAATGTATTCGTTCATATTACATCGTTTCAAGTGCCACATCGTGTTTAGTAATAGAGAGCAGAGTTATAATAAAGAGAGATGTGTATACCCACTATTCAAATCTATTATAGGTTGATAATTTTCTCTATGTATTCATTGCAATTACATTGTAGTGTTAAAACGATATGTGCGTCTGAAACAAGACAAATTTCGTCATTGTTTCCATATCTGGTGTGTATGTAGTGCCATAGCGATAGATGTCTGGGTTTAAAGCAAATAACAAGTTTATTTTCAAATAATGAGAATTCGTAAAATGGTTGAAGTCATCAGGGAGGACGTTTCGTTCATTCTCTGTCTTTGCAAAAAAGATTTTTCCGAAAAAGTCTGTTGTACTTTAATAAGGAGTTGCGGATATTTGTGTTAAGAGGTGCGAGTCTCCGACGAAGATTTATTTTGGATGGAATGGTATATATTTTATGAAAAAGTTGTGAAATATTGTAAATATGGTCATTCCGGGAAGCGTCATTGAAAAGGGTTACGCCGATGTGTTTGTGTGCAGGAGAATCTACCACAGGTGATTTAAAGTCAACAAAGGTGCTTGGTGGATAACGGAGTCTTTAAACAAGCAGTGGTTTTATTTACAGGCATTGGATTGATTGATTTATTGATTTGTGTTTTACACCGTGCTTAAGGGTAATTCACTTATATGACAGCGATGTATTCCAGCAAGAATTGACACTAGCACAACCAACATGGGAGTGTTTTCATAATGTTGGAATGTTAGTCTTCATCCAGTGCTAAATAAAGACAGCATTGCTACTCTTTAAACACACTGCCCTTAGCCAGAGGGCTTGCAGATATTGGAAGCCATCTGTCCTACCATGTTCCAATTCTCTCAAGATAATGCCCGAGCTTCCCCAGTGTAACAGGGTTAGACAAATTGTGGGACTGTTTATACAAACATACGGATACTGTTAACGGTTTCATCTGATAAATAGTTTATAAATGTGACATATAAAAGCGGTCCAAGTATGGAATTCTGGGGTACCCTTGTGGGCAATATTTTTAAAACTTGGGATTGTTCAACGTTAAAAACAACTTTTGGTTTCGTGTTGGGAAGATAACCATTTTAGTAGACTTTATCTTTTTCCAAATGATTTTAACTTTGGTCTAGCAAGTCTTGATGTCTGACCCTATCAAACGCCTGGGAAATGTGGAAAACAATAAAAGCTAAACTTCTTAACATGTGTATAGGAGAATATCATTCCACATACAGACTGGTACATTGGACGAAATATAAATAACACAAATTAAACGATAACTGTTACGTCACACCATTGTTTAAGTGTCTGTAAATGACACAACGAAAAGTGTTTGAAACATTTAAAATTTATGGCCATATAAATTACAACCGAAATGAGTATGTCGTTTTGTTGCACGGGGTTGAAGACGTAAACATTGACCCCTGTCATATCGTGGCGTTATGGTTCGCGATTACTTGGAAGTTTGAAAACATCACGACTGATTTTGTTAGTCGGATGTGTTTCCGTCAGGGCTTTAATATAGGATAGCATTGCTTTTGTCCTTTACGCTAGACACATTTAAATATACAATTGTATTGAATGAACAGGCAGTCAAGGGACGGGGATTCAAGGCAGTAACAGAAAAAAAAACGATGAACCACAGTGGCACATGGATTTCGATAAATTACAAGCGATGAATCACAGTGACACAGGGATATTGATTATTTAGAACCGACGAATTATGAATCACAGTGGCACAGGGATTTCAATTAATTAGAAGCGATAAATAATGAAGGAATCAGACAAATTTGTAACGAGATCTTAATCTCTTGTTGTTATGGCTAACCAAATACAAGTGGTAGCAAACAATTTTAAGTTAATGGTACGCCAAAAAAAAGTCTGAAACCTTTAGTCAACAAAACCATTCAATTACCCCACGCTAAAACTGAAGGTATATATCTGGATAAACAGTGTGTGGAGCATATTATGCAGACCACCAGACCACAACTGTGAATTAATACATTCTTTAATATGTCCATAAGCTTACCACGAAGTCACAGCCGCGGGCCCTGTACATATTGAACATGAGATGATTAATCGCTTATAACAAATCGACATCCTTGTCCCAGTGTGATTACTTTTTAGAAATACATGTGCAAATAAATATAGTTTACATTCTTGAAGAATGACAAGTTTATGCACATCGTTGGTTAATTGTATTATGGTGTACAATTGGCCTATATACACCATTTTAAATTTAAATAAAAACATACATGATTTCACTCTAATATATAGGATTCCAATGGTAAAAAAAGTAAATATAGCATGATTGTTCTGTCCTCAGTACAAGTAGTCAACAAAGGTGATCAGGATCGAACGATATTTACGCAATATATTGAGCGAAAAAGAAATGGACCAATAAAAATGCACAACAAGGAAGATATATGCTTGTATTTCTCTGACCGTCCAATCTGGCGTCTATATTACCATTGATTATGGCTTCTTATCGGGTTTGCCAAGTGTCGGACAACATTTAGAAAATATATGGAGCGAAAATAAAGCAACCAATTATAGTTTAGTATTGTGCCTTATTATGCACATTGTACGGTTTCCGTCCAACTTGTTTTGTGTCATGAGGTTGTAGCTGTACAGGAGCCAGTTACTCGAAAGACTATTGGTCGCAAATACCAGATTAAATCGCTTATATTTGATAAGAATGGCGTGACGTCATCTAATAGCGGATAAGTTCAAACGCGCGTCGAGCTACTGGCCTATGTTTAGTCATAGATCGCATACAGATTTCGTTCACTTCGATCTTGACCTCGGCCAATAACAGGTCGCCGATACTGAGAAGGCAAGTTGAGCGGGGACCATACGCGCCCGCCCGAAAGCACTTTCACTTAACACCTGGGTCGCTCTCCATCTACCGCGGCTGAAAGGAAATGTTGCAATCAAAGGACCATACACTGCAGTTCATTTGCTATCTTCTGTTAAATCTATGTTTCGAATAAGTCTTCGTCATGTCGCCGTTGATGTAAATACAGGAAGTTCATACAGTGTTCTGAAAGTTTGCAACTTTTTAGAAAAATTAATGTAGTCCTCCAACAGTTTGAAACAAACTCAACAAAGATTTGATTTTGATCACGCCTGATGGAATGTGAACGAGAACAGAAAGTTCAGCTGATATGAACGTGGCAATCTAACACAGTCATTCATACATTTGCCTGTCATTTTAATATTAAAAAAACATTACAACAGCCCAACAAAGTAATTATTACATTAAGCTTTATTTAGGCATGGACATTTTTAAATGACAAAGAATATACACATTCCTAATAACTTTTTTCTATATGAATTTAGTATGACATTCTCAGCAGAGACTATTAATACAAATGACACCGATAATTAAAAAGTCAGACTCAAATAATATTTCAACACCATTGACAAGCTGTGGTAGTTTTTCCGGAAAAGCGGACATGAACACTTTTTTTTCAAAGTTTAAAGAAAAAGGGACCTATTACAGAGTCATGATGTACTCAAAGATGTACTACAATTAAGGGAGCAAGAAGACATTGAATTACCAAATTGAACCACATAGCTCCAGTTGGGCAGGTTACAATGAAATCAGTCATTGGGCGAACAGCAAAAGACGTAATGCTGACTTCGTTATGAAGGAAATTGTAACGCCGGGAACCAGAGTATAAATGTGGTGCTTGGTTGTTTTGGCCCTTAGAGCAGTACATAAAGAAAAATTTGACTCGATGAACACTAGCTGTCTCTTTTTTAATGTGGCTCTTAGATTTTTGTGTAGACGGGGATGCGCTTGATGTATACACTCGAGCAAAGAAGAAACATGCAGAGCTCAGAAATGCCACAAGTGCGTGGAATCAAACACATATGTCATATTTCGTTCTTAAAATGATAATTGTACGGCATTTGAAGCACACACCAGCTCACATATAGGCGGATGTTTGGAGGGGTATACTTAAGACTACCAGGAAGACATTAAATTGTTTCATTACTTTATCTTGTTGGTTGGATGATGAAAGTCTTGTTATGTTATTTTGTATGATTGTAAGATTTTCTAATGTCAATTATTTCCCGTAAACCTATAACATCAATATGTGCCAGTCCAATTGACACTTAACCCTTATTTCCTAGCGATGTGGTTCCGAGCGGGTCCGGAGTTGCCTTTACTAACTAAAAAGGTTTGTTACAGATGGATAAGGAATAGGATGCAATCTACTGCGGAACAGTTCTTGCAGAGATGGATGCGTGTCATTGTTGCAACAGTTTGAGACGTGGTTAAGGCCGAAAAAGAACACAGAAACTGGCAACATTGTACTTCTCATGGATACAATATGCTGAGTAAAAGTTGGCGTTTAGGCCGTATGGTCACAATGTTAGGCTACCTTGTACAGAGCGTTAAATGAGATCGACAGAAGTAAAAACAGTGACAGGGATGTGGACACTATGTTTGTTATTTTTATTTCGTACATTTCTGTTCCTAAATTTGGAAATTTGCCCGTTTAAAGACGAAGTCCTTTCTGGTCAAATGTCAATTTTTGTTTTTCTTCTTTTATAATTTGCAAAAATAGAAATTAAAAATCGGACGATCATTTTTCAATTTTCATTTTTTTATTTTATAGCAAAGAATCAAAAGTCACGATCTGCAACGGTCCGTGTTAAGCTTAACAGTTCAATTTTCGTTTTTTGTTTCGTGTGTCACAAAACGAAAAACAAAAAATAAACGTTCAATTTTTAATTTTTGTTTCTCCTATTGCAATTTGCAAAAATAGAAATTAAAAATCGAACGTTTATTTTTCATTTTTCAATTTTCATTTTTTTTATATTTTAAAGCTAAGAATCAAAAGTCATGGTCTGCAACACTTTAAGTCGGCGCTTTCAATTGCGCTTCCTTCAATATTTGTCCGTGATTTTGGCACAGCGCATGCGTGAATTGTCAACATGATTTCAAATGTGCACTTGTCAATCGTATTCTCTCGAGATTTTCTATAGTGGACGAGACTACGACAACTCTCGTATACTATGCCAGCCCATCGCGCAATAATTTCCGCCAATATTTGGGGCGACGTATGCCACAGATCAGCAAATAAAAGAAGTGCAAAACATGATGGCCCGGGTGTATCTTAGAGTCAATGTCTGGAAGTAGGAAGTAGAATCGATTCTATTTTAGAATGAGGCACTTGTATCTAGCTAGTAAACATCTCTTTGACTAAGGGCAGTTTGTTTGAAGAGTAGCAATGCTGTCTTAAGGCCTAATAAGCGCTAAAGGAAAATTAAATTTCCAGCATTATGGAAACGGTTCACATTTTGGTTGTGCTAGTGTCAATTACTTTTTGAATACACCGCCGTCATATAAGTGAAATACCCTTAAGCACGGCGCAAAACACCAATCAATTAATCAATCAGTCAATCCGTTCTCGGGAGCCTACCAGTTAACAGTCACTGGCATCCCGTCGACTGCACAAGCGCGCTGGTCAATTCCTAAGTTAAATAAAAAAAGCCAGTGGCCCAGAACGTCCGGCGCACTTGTGTAGTCGACGAGAAGTCGGTGACTGTCAACTGGTAGGCTCCCGAGAACGGATGTGCACTAGCTAGATACAAGTGTCCCCATATTGGCGCCAGAATTCCTAAACAAGCAGACGACATACTTTTCATGTACTCCGGTGACCCCTCACGACGCCATCACGTATACAACCTGTGACGTCACGTAGAGGGCGCCCAGCACCTAAGTACACCCTTACATCCCATGCACTAAATACCCAACAGCCTTAGTACTGAATAACGTACAAGCCTTCTTTATAAACAGTCCACAACCGCTCCTTAGTACTGAATAACGTCCAACTCCTTATTTATATGTAGAGGGCAATCTTGCCTGCTAACCGAGATGCTCATTGTATACTAATTGCGTTGTGCAAAAATCACAGACAAAATATTGAAAGAAACAAAATTGAAAGCGTCACCTGTTAAGTGTTGAAGATCGTGTCTTGATTCTTCGCTAAAACAATAAATAAATGAAAATTGAAAAATGAACGTTCATTTTCAATTTTTATTTTATGTACCAGCGAAAGAAAAATGAAAGGCAAGAATTAAGCGACCAATTTTTAATTTTCGATTTAGCATATTGAATTACAAGAAACAAAAATTAAAAATTGGACGTTCATTTTTGTTTTTCGTTAGATGGAAACTGTTAAGCGTTACACAGACCCTTTCTGAGTGAGGTTTGTGAAATCAATCATCTAAGCACGTAAGAAATCGTAAACTCAACATCAACACGCTTTGAAGGAGTTTGAAAAATATAGAAGTGATAATTTTTCGACATGAAGTCTTAGCTAAGAATGTCAAGTTGCTGTACGACTACTTGAAATGCTATCCCGCAAAGGAACTGGTAAGTAAACACATTAAGCACATATGTAAAATACTTGTTGCTGTTGACAATCATCGATTTGAGACGCTTTAACTTGAATGTCTTTAAAACTGCCTTGTGATCGAAGGTGGTGCAGCAGAATGCCCGCTGTCATGCAAGTATAGAGGCTACAAAACATGGACTTACTGATAAAGGTGTTGGGTAAAGAAAGTCATCGGGTTAAAAAAAAACATATATCAGTAATTGCACCATATGACTAAACAGGAATGCATGTTGAAAGTTTTATTTAATAACAGAAAGCAGATAACAATTTATAAGGAATATATACATTAAATAATAGAAGCACAGTTCAGTTATTTGGGTTGGTCTTTTTTCGCACATCACTGCAACTCCAAGAAGAAAATTAATAAAAAATGTTTACTTACACAACAGCTCTCTTTAAAAAAAAACCCTTGGCAGTCGTTGTAGTTGGCCAACAAACAACGTTCAACGCAGAGTTGATTAACTGATAGGTTTATGAATGCTGTTCGACGCGCTTATATACACATAAGTTTAAACATCATGTTGCGAACAGGTGACACATTGACCTGCACAAATCTCGCGGTTTAGAGAGCCTGTCTAGTTTGGCGTGAACCAGACCCTACAAAATATAAACAGCTCATCTGACAATTAAATGGGTTGTTTTGTTTTAAACGGAGAAAATCATATGTGGATGTTTGCATTGTAATTTGTCTGTATGGCGTCCTTTGGCATATTGCACCCAGAACTGATTGTGTTTCTTTTTTATGGACAGGAGCCCCGTTTATTTAAAATGATTGCTCATCTCCACTTAAACCAAAATTGAACAAGAGCCAGTTATTTCTCTGTCCAAGGCATTCTGCCATATAAACCCCATCAGAGGCGTAAACGCCTTGTCGTTATAATGAGTGTCTTCACTAAAGCATAAAAACACTCTGAACAGCAATAAAGCTTTTACGCCTCGCATGGAGTTGATATGACAGCTTGTCTTGCGTTACGTTCTTTGTATTTGTAGATATATAGAGAGTATATGTACAGTGCGTGATACGTGACGATGTATCAGCTCTCGTTTTCTCAGGTCGGACTGCGTATCAATCTCGCTCTTCGAGCTCGATTGATACTGCAGTCCGACCTGAGACAACTCG
>JAQQZZ010121659.1:0-14519 GCA_030265115.1 Mopalia vespertina
CAGGACGCAATACAGACACCACAAACAGATCGGCATCCTGTTCCCCTTTAGCTCTGAGAGCACCAGGGCAACATGAAGCTCTCTCCAACCACCTGCAATAGAATTTTGAAACTGGGAACTGGCTACTGGCTAGTAGGATTTGTTAAACAGCGTGATTGAAGGCACTGTATTCGTTCCTTTGGAAATTTAGTGCTAATGATCAGCCTAATCTTTTAACCGTTGATACCTGACATATATACGGCAACAAGAAAATGAAGAAGGAAAGAAGTTATTTAGACCTAGAAAAAAAGTAATAAAGGTTTAATTCAATAAATTGAATTAGACCCAAACATGACAATGACTACCGTTTTATACATTTTGATATCTTCAGTATAAATGGTGAAGTTATATCACGATTACATGTACATGTAGGTGAAGAGTTACATGTTATCTTAAAGCAAAAGAGTTGGGGGACTGCTTAGTATCAATTTATTTTGGCAACATAACAGTTAGTTGTACATGTAGTAAGCTCATATATATTTTTAAATTTATTTATAGTGTTAAGATTTAAAGACCGTAATGCCACTTTCTGTAGAACACTAAACTGGTGTAAGTAAGCGTTACCCATCCAGCAGAGTAGCATAATGTGCTAATTCTGTAATGGGTTTTATGCTTGAGAGGCTCTGGAAATAAAACAAAAAACCAGTTAATGTTGCATAAGATGATTGGAGAGATTTATTGCTGTTAGAATGTGATTATTGATTACATGGTCCCTTACATAATCCAGAAGTGGGTTAAGTTGGGTCTGTGTGATAACAGATTTGAGTCTTGTATAATGAGACTGCAGCTAAAAGTAGACATAGCCGTCGGTGCAGCATGATGCTCAGTTAGAACCAAATACAGCTGGGATATCTAAGAGAAATTGTATGTAATATGTAGTCAATTACACAAGGCCTGTTTATCAACATACATACATGTATTGTATACTTGATATATATATATATAATAATTCTTTAAGAAAGTCTTTTTCACAAATTTTATATTGCTATTTAAAATTATAAATTCCTGATGTTCATCTAAAATAAAGTGGATTATAAATTGAAAGTAGGCAAATTCCTTAGAGATCATTTCAGATTGGTTTTTCAGGTTATTTGTGGGTTAAATAAATACTTATCACATAATACCATTAGAGTGAGAAACAAATTGGAAAATTAAAATGAAATTCCTTGATTGTATTAAACTTAAAATAAAATTGAATGATTAAAATATAATAAAAATATTTTTTTTTTCGAGTTACTTCACATTGATTTTTCAAGTTAATTTGTGGGTCGAATAGATAATAATACAGGGGGTACTTCAGGCCTGTGTTGTAATCTTTTCCAGCAGCACCTTAAAATCGGTCGTCTAAAGTCTTGTGAGATACATGTAACCTAACATTTGCATTTGCTGCAGCTTTGCTGATTTTTTAAATACATAAACATGCATTTATGAAAATTGAGTTATAATACAAATTTCATTGATGATCGGATTGACAAAATTTGGAAGAATTGGTAGCAAAATGCAAATATAAACGAACATTGCAAACAATTTTGGAAACCTATAAATCGGTCTTTCTAAAATAAGTTTGCATTAGTCATTACCATGGGAAGACCTTGTTCTGTTTGTTCTCCCCAACAGCACAGGCCTGGTATCAGGAAATAGAATGGAACGAGGCTACTGTAAACATATGTACTAGTAGACATGTATATTACTAACTAGGCATTGAGATATCTGAATGAATACCTAGCTGATGTTAATATGACAGCCATCAAACAACTCGACAGTACATGGAATTGAATCAATAGCTCCAGATGTGAATTGTATACATTAAGGTTGGTAGTACTTTAGTTATTTGAGATTCAGCTTCCTAACAGAACATGTACAGATTCTTCTGGTTCAATGTTAAAAGAAATTGCAGCTGTAGCCGATTGCATTTAGTCTGCAGAGAGGGGTTTACTGTTAGCATCTGGCACAGTGGTGATGTGGAGAGCTCTCAGGGAATTGACAGGGGAGACTCGCTTCAATCGCGCAGCCTTTTCCCCCTTGATAGGATGGGGATTGTAGGCTATAGAGCAATGTGGATACCAGCAGGTCCGAGAAAGTCACTATCATAAAATACACATATCATCAGGTTACATGTAGCTACATGTACAAGATTGGGACAGATTTTACAGAGCAAATTCCTGTTCTAGCCTAAGTGAAATAATTGACTTCGCATATGTTTGATTTGTTTATGAACGTATTATGGTTACATACATGTCATGATGAGTATCTAAAAACATAACAAGGTTGCACTAAATGTATGTTTGATCAGTTGATGACAGAATTTCACGGAAAGAAACATGCATATCAAACTTTTCTAGGGACAAAATATGTGTCATAATTCTAGTGTGAACCAGTACTGTACAGCTCAGCCTGTAGATAGCTGGCCCTGTCAGTCAAAGGTCTCGGCAAAACGCTAGAGCTATTAAGCAAATTTTTCTCTCTCTAAACCTATAAAAACATGGTAAAAAAATAGACAAAATATAAAGATTTCTATAAATTACAATTTAAAAATAAGGTTATTACTGATTATGTACATTCAGACATTCATATTTTAAAGCCCATCCATGTTCTGGAAGAATATTATTTTGTCTAATTTTTCCATGGATTTTGTTAAAAAATGTTGCAAGGATAAGTAGTGCTGCTGGTGTGGATTTTATGGCACTTTTGACACAGTTTCAATGACTTTCTGAAGACACAGAACATGTCTTCATAATAATTAACACCATCAAGGGAAGTTTCTAGAGTAACATTAGTTGGTCCTGAAGAACATAAGTGGGCCCGAAATATTATAGGCCCAAATAATTGTAAATGAAGTCATATTTTCATTAAATATGACCTGAATTATGATCTTAGAATTTTTTTTATAGGAACCTGACAAATTTTTTTAGAAACTCCATGTACCCTGAATCAGGGTTGTGTAACTTGTGTTACTGTTCACAATGAAAATACACGGCCACCATTGCATTCATTTAGTGAGTCATACACTTGTCAAACATCAAACAATCAGATACATTAATTTTTAAAGGATTAAGTTGATAACTGCTTCTAAAATCAAAAAAATTCTACAAAGATTTATAGATAACCTTAAAAAATTTAACCCCAATCTGTGCATATTGCAATTACCAGCTTCATGCATGGATGTACATCTCTATTAGTGTTTACAACATATGTAGACGTACTGCATGCTACCACTTACTGGATTCTAATATCATACAAACACTTATCAATGCATGTACATGGAAATATATCACATAAAAGGCAAATAAAATAAAGCAAGGGGATATTTTACGGTCTAATGATAATTCTTCTATTTTTTTTTTCTCTATAAAATTGTTCAGACATTATGATGTATATGTAGACATTTTCTAAATATAACACACTAAAAAAACAAGTCAGTCAGACTAAAAAACTTGGACTGGTAGCAACAAAATTTAAAATGTATGCAAATATTGCAAATATGTGTACATGCAGGATAACATAAGCAAATAAAAAAGCAGTAACAGTAACTTTAAGAAGACAGGGAATTTAAAAAAAATTTCTTTCAATTTAATCAATAAAATAAAATCTGTGCATCTCATTTAAACATAGAGCTGTGACAAGTGAAAGAAACTGCATGTGGCCCAGCAGTAATGAGAGAAAGGGGGTATGACCAAGAAGTCTGTGTATCAGTAGAGGCAGGCAGGGAGGGTAAGCCCCCTAAAGCCACATCTGTCACTGACTGGCTCTGAGCAAATTATTAACACCACCCTTGGGATAAACATTCTACAATAGGGGATTGATTAAAGTGGAATACCACGCTTTTGTTCCGTCCTTATAATGCATGCTCAGCCAGTGATTTCACAGCATTATCTGAACACCTTCTAGGATGGCTATTCATACTTTATCAAATTTTAAGCTTCTACACAAATTTGATAAAGAAATGTGTGCATGTTCTATTAAAAACAAGCACATGTAAACACTTGTTTATACCATTGTTTTGTTTATTTTAAAAATGTTAGAATTCTTTAGAAGCAAAACCTAAAGGTGCTCTATAGAATTGATTTGTTTATTTAGCAAAAAAGAAAACGTGAAATAAATGGTGCAATTGTTGTATTGGTTTTTTTTTTAAAAATTAATAAAAATGTCATTACCAGACAATTTTATTTAGTAGACAAACTGTAATGAGGTAAATTTCGAAGTATATTATTACACCAACAAGATTGTGAACAAGAATTAAAAAATACTTACTTGCCCCCCCCCCCCCCCCACACACACAAAAAATACACATAAAGATACAAACAAGTGTATATAAAATTCTTTAACAAAGAGATTAAATAAAATGCATTTACACGATAATTAACATCACACCTAGCACAGGAACTAATTATCAAACAGGAAATAGAAATTATAGCCTGCTTAATTACTGACAAAGTGAAACTGATAACTGGAAAATTTAAGAACTGGCTAACGGACTGTTCAAAAATATCCATAAAAGTGTACAGTAACTGTCTCCAGAATTATATTTCTCAAGTCCTAATTTTATTTTTTAAAATTTGTCAGCGATTATATATTTAAAAACATATATACGGTTTTTTTTGTAGCGAAAGCCAATTGTCCTTACCACCGTATAGATTCAAACTAAGGTCTCTGGCTAGCAAGACCAATGCTTTATAAACCAACTGAGCTACAAAGGCTCATGGTGGAATGACCAAGAAGTTTTTAAAAAATCCAAAACTTAATGATTATGTTCATGTAGTTAACCAGTTAGATAAAAGTGATCATTTTAGAAATGTTCTGAGATAATGTCTAAAACACAATAATTGAAATCATGATTAATGGTTTTTTAATTAACCAACATCTATATCCGTGCCAGCGTGATTCTTATTTGAGAACAAATCTTGTCAATGTAAAAGGAAAACATATATATTTCTGATATGTGTCCACGTGTTTTAATCCTAAAAAGAGAATAACAGGCCACAGTTTACTCAGAATGATAACTTCGTTACAATGAGATAATTACAATAAAGTTTAAAAAAAATTTTGTCTGACTATTCTTCCAATGTCAAAGCAGTTTTTATATCTTCATTCCTAGGTATTTCAGTGCATTAACATTGGGGGCTAGTATCATGCAAATCTGTGTTGTAATATCCATACACAAAAGAGTGAGTATGTCACCACCAGATTTATACAGAGGTTCATAGAACTTCAGTTTAAATACCCTAAATGGGTAGTTAAACTGGAGAATAAAATCAATTTGAGACGTCATTTTAATGCATCATTTTTAAATAATTCAATTCAGACTCCATTTCTTATGTTAAAGTATGATAACAATAAATAGCTGGGCATTAAAAAATTAATAAAATTCAATAGGACACAAAAGAAAATGAATTTTTTTTTGTTAACAAAGAACTCAATATTTGGACATACATGTATTTAGGTTTCACTTATGGTTATTTCACTCATATGATGACAAATTCAAGTCCAACCTACAGGTTAGGGACACTTTCAAAGAATGTCATATGCCATTTGTACAATATTTGTATGCCCAAGTTTTACATGATTAAATTTTTTCATATGATAGATTTTTGCTATTTGACATTTGTGAAAGTGGCACCTGGATTGTTTATTTGTTTTATTATATATTGGTGTATTACAGCTTATTTAAGGGTATTTCAATTATCTGATATTGGATTGTCAGCTTCTTTAATACTCAGCTTTACTTAAATGCGAAACCAAGAGGAAACTTTGTTAAAACGGCCCCCTCGAATTAAAATAAAAATTGGGGACATAAATGAAAGGATGAAAATGGATTAAGAAGGTATATATGGTATATATATACCAGATGATGGATTAAGTCACTATTCGAAAGCTTGTTATTGTAAAGTACAACATGTACGGAGTGATTTATGTCACGATATGTTTGCCTAATATAATAAAAATGGATTCAGTTTAATCTAAATATATATACGTTTAAAGTTTTTCATAAGACTAGATGAACGTCTATTAAATGTACAGGTATCATAATTGGTATTTATTTAATAAAGTGTGTGGTTTGTGCTTACGCGTGTAGTAAATAAAGAATCTTGCTGTCACAGGTGTTGAATAATTGATATACCTTTTTTAGTCTGCCTAACTACATATTAACATTTGGTGTTATAAATGACTTAGCAACATTACAAGCATGAAGGTTATTGGGTATAGTCTATTAATACTCAGATTTATAAATGTAATGGTCCTCCTAACTTGTGGGTTAATGATTGTCCCAGTGACACTGTCATAGGGGGTAAATAGGTCCAAGGGGACTTTTTGTAAAGAGTCGAGCAAACATCATCAAAAACATGAAGTGGAATCATGACAGCCTACAATACTCCTCAATTCTATTATTTATCTAGAGGCATATGTTAATTCACTTTGGGACAGGAAATGCTCTCATCTTGAGCCTATTAACCTAAAGTGTGTGACTGGCTAAATAAGTCAACGGCTGATAGAGTGCAGAAATAAGATATAGCTGGGCATTCAGTGTTTAGATTTTAGATTGCACATACATGTGAGATTACATGTACATGTCAACCAATGTATAGAATTTGACGCAACTTTGGAAGTACTAGTATTATTAAATTTGTGTTTCATTCATTTTTGTCTTCTTCTTTCAAATATGCATTTTAAAAAAAATATTTTTTGGTTACTTGATTTCACTTGTATGCTGGAAAAGTATTTTTATTTTATTTTTGTTATGTTGGAATAACTGTTAAGTTTAAAAAAACTATAAGACTCAAGACCCATGCAAGAATCGAACCCACAACACAAAAATTATTTCATTATTTTTGTAAATCTGTGGTGGCCAGTTCAGTATTTAGATATATATATATGTAGCTCGTTATTCAGTCTTTAATTCTCAAGCTGGAAATAGTGATGCTCAGTCAGGAGTTCCAATAAGAATGTGTGTATTTATTGGGTTGCTATATAAGTGAGCGAAGACTGATCGGGTGATTAATGATTATGTTACAAGAATGGGCATTGAACAGAGAAGTAGTGCAGAAACCTTGATAGTATTTTAGTGAATATATACGGATAAAGCTGATTTCACAAACTTATCACATGTAACATAACACTTTGTGATTCAATGATATTTCTGAGAGGATAAATGAAAGAAGCGTGCTGCCAGTCACAGTGAGTGTACTGATGATAATAAGCAGACAGGCTGCAGGATGTGTCTGCTCCTCTAACAACAAGTCTCTTTATGGTCAACACTTAGCAGCAGCCAGCCCTCCTACATCTGCACTCTGCTCTTTATAATTGCACTGCTCCTTTCTACACACGATCTTAGGCTTTCAAGTCTGTACACATCTATAGCAGAGACCTATCCACAAAGCTATCCCCTTTTGTCATTATCCGTTGATTATCTATTAGAATTCTGATAATTTTTCTCACACAAAAAATAAAATAAAGAATCTGAAAGGTTGAAGATGTTTGAGATATTTTGCAATAAACAAGATAACAAACCTCTTTAAGTAGGCAACCGTAGAACAAGATCCCAGACATTACTACATGTATGATACTGGGAGAGTGGGTCAAATCTTTTAGATAGTACAATAATGGGCTCATATCTTGTGTATGAAAGAAAATCTTGAACAGGAAAAATAGTAGACTGATAAATTTGTCACTGAAATAGACCTTGCTGATGCATGATCTTGGGTCTCCAAAAACACAATGACATTTAAATGATCCACAATGTATGGAGCTAAATATAACACAAGAAGGTAATAAACCGAGAGAATTTCCACAACTCACCACGAAGGCATTCCCAAAGTACTCTCTTCCCTTAAACCAAGCGAAGGTTTGGGGCAGCAAGAAGTAGCGTGTAAGACAGGGAAGACATTGTAAGACTCCACGATAGCGGTACTACCCTCCATTGATGTGTTGTCCAGCCTAAACAGTCTCCTTCACTCACTACCCAGCAAATAAGCTAGCCCCTTCTTCAGGAAGAGGACAGCAGACAATGGAAGCCAGAAGGGAAAGCCCTCTGCCATAGCCATGTGAGGTCATTCAAGCATGACCTTGCAACCTTCAACCTTTTGACCTAAATTCTATTAATAGCAGCCAAGGTCTATTAGAAGTCTGACCTACATACGCAGGTTGTCTAGTCAACACACAATTTATGAACACATTCTCCTCATGAAAGAGAAACTGAAGAACATGAAAGAGGGTGCAAATGAGGTAATAAATTAAAAGTACCCTTAAAGCTATGGATGAGAGATAAGTTTTATCCACAGTTCTCATTCATAAAAAAAATAAATTCTAAAATACATAACATTTCATTGCAGGAAAAATTATCCGGTTCAACAATGAAAAAAAAAAAACTTTCAATCCATGATTCTAAAACTGGGTAAGTTTTCAATAAAACAAAAATTTACAAACCTTACTGAACATAATTATGTATGTATGTATGTAGTTTTGAAACTTCCCCACATCATTATTCAAATTAAATCTACCCAACAGATCAAATTTGTTATATTCAATTGCAAATAAGATGACAATTCTACAAACACATGTTGCACTGCAATTCAAGCCGTTTATAATATGGTGTCATTCCTTGGCCCATTGAATGGCATGATGTCATTCAAGGATTATAATGTTATGTGTGTCAAAATTATTACAGAACAGGCCTTACATTTAACTGTACAAATCGTGACAGCATGCACATTTTGCACATTTTGCAGTCTCTATATTTATACACTTATTATATACAGTATATACAATATATAACAGTACATCTGTAGGTTACCCATAAATACTCAGAAACTGTTCAGAAACTTGTCTCTGAGAGTTTATCTAGAACTTGAGATGATGCATCGGTTTTAATTAGTCCCTTGACAGTGTGGTTAATTTTGCTTAAATATACATATATTTCCGAGGTGACGATATATATATATTGTATATATAAGCTTTCTTTAATGAGTTAAACTGCCGAGTAAAACTGGTTGAGGCACTTCCCTAAGGCATATAAATCACACACAGATTCATTCACCCAAACACACATTTTATTACATGAAAAAAAAAAATCTAATACATGATAACACACAAAAGATAGAAAATTTAAACAGAAAAAAAAGCATTTTGAATAAAAGTTAATTGAACTTGAACAACGGTGTCACTTGTTTTCTGTCGTCACAGATTATATATTGCCTGTTTTTACTTCTCCCTTGCTTTATGCTTTTTTTTCTTCGGGTTTTTTCTTGAACTAAAAGCCTTAAGGAATGTAAAGAAACAGAATTTACATTATTTAATTGCAAGTGTCAAAAATTATTGAAATATGTGAAAGCACATGTATGTAAAAAAACATTTTTGTCTTTTAAAAGAAACATACATGTTCATGTCCCACATTAGAGTTATTTTTGGTACATTATTTTAGAATTGATCAATATTTATTGAATAATGACACATTTAGTCAGCTGATAAAATTATTCTGCCCCCAAATTTAATTGAAAGTCTCAATTATCTTTTTGACATGGAGTTAATTCTTCTGCACAAATCTGTCAAAAATATTAAGTTTCAGATTTAACGAGTTCAGATACAGGACATGTAACTAAGAATAACAGGTATTTTGTTTGCATAGTGGACTGCAAATCTAAAGAATTAAATAATAATCCTAATGGCCCCATTTTGAAAGTGACGGCACAGAATTCTGGTGTTTGATTTAGTTTAGCCTTGTGGCATCAGCTGCTATTGAGAAAAGTCAGAGTGTATTTCTTAATTATTTTATTATGTTAATTTATGTACTAAAGTTAGCTGTTTAAGATACATGTAGATATATCAAGAATTCTTATTATTTGAAGAAAAAATAGGGTTTGAATTACAAAGATTTAACATATGATAAAATGAGTAAGTGCATAGCAGTACAAGATATGTAAATTAACAAGCACTTTGGGAGACTCCATCAGAGAAATGTGTATTTATTGACAGCTCAATAAGAGATCGTAATGTGTCTAAAGTGTAGCCTGACACAACCCGTCATCATAACAGAAGAGAAAGATCAGAACGCCTAACTGTCAGAGTGAACAAATCAATAGGTGACAGGCTCAACAACGACAACACAGACTCGCCAATTTCACCAATGTTCACTCTTACAATGTATCGTAGCAATATTGACATTGCTTAGAGCTAAACATCAAAGTTTATAGTGTCTTACGCTGGGTGTTTTTAAGACAAGGCCACTGGACCATGTATTGAAATTTGATTTGTTTTCTTGCACAGCGATTTATGCCACATTTAAGGTTACTTCACAGTCACTTGTGTGTCAGCATGTCTGTCCAATTGATGTTAGAAACAACGGCCGCTATGTCGATGACACTGGCAACATAAGAGACGATTAGACAACCACAAGATACATTCCGGTGCAGCAATAACATAAAGTGTTGGCGGTCAGTTGGGTGGGAGCTTCTGGTTGCCCTGGTGCTCTCAGAGCTACAGTGTATTTGTTATGTCGTTTCTTCACGTCATGATGATGTGAATGATTGTCCTGTATTTGTCCTGTCTCATCTTTGTTTGCTGCCAGTGGCGTGAATTGGTTTCCTTCAGCCATTGGGCTTGTACACTGTCAAATGAGTGAAATAACTTTAAGTATGGCGTTAAATCCCAATCAAACAAACGGACACAAAAGTATGAAATCAATATATCACCAACAAATTGAGCTTCTAAAATTCTAGAAACCTGGAACCATCAGCCAAATGAATAAGTGATATACATAGTTGCTTCCACTACCCTGAAATAAAATATTAATAAAAGAAAAACCCTGATAAATTTGTATTTCTAGCAAAACTAATGGTGCATTATTTCATGTTATATTTTTATTGTTGAGAAAGAAAATTATGCATATATTATAAATATATTTTACTTGCTTAAAAATATACATGTACACATCATAACAACATGTACATATTTTCATGCTCTATGGTATCGATTCTATGTGTGAATAATAATTTTCACAAACTCAATTTTGAGAAAATTTAGTTTTAAGTATAATATGTATATGTTCTGTATCATTAACTTATGTCAGATGTAAGCACATTTTTTGTGATGATAATTTACTGGTATTAATTGAGCCTTGGATCCTGTAATGATATTTGAGTTTGGGTCAAAAAGCTTTTTCACTGATCAGTGCTGTCATTGCTGTATAAAAACCAATACTGTGTTAGGTGAGATTCAGATGAGGTGCTTTGTTTTATAACAGTTTCGGCTCCAGAGAATCACTGGTAAAGAAAGCTGATGTTTTCTGCAAAGAGATTCTGAGACAGAAGGGCATATTTATGGCTTACACAGGAATTACAATGAAGTTAAGCTGGCGTTACGATCGATAAAGATTCCAGAGACGGTATTTGAGAGGCATCAATTTGGTAATTGATCACAACATGATGAATTAGGTTTGTCCCATTGCCAAAACGACAAAATCAACCAGACATATACCCTGTTGTGGAAATTGTAGCTAAAATAAGTCCTGGTTTGGGTCATGTCCTTTGACGACAATTGTCCTCTTTATCACCATATGGTATAAAGCCATGACAAATGATCTTTGATATATACATTATAACACAACAATGGCTGCTGTGTAGAATAGTAAAGGAATTAAGACATGGTTTCTTCATAGTTTCTACATGAAAAATAAAAACAACCTTCACAATTTTTTTGTTTTACAAATTTCTCAAAGCTTAAAATTGTGAAAAAAAAGTGAGGTAAATATTTCAAACCGATCAACAAAAATACTGTTAGTTTAAGAATGTTCATGAATTTCTAACTCTTGTGAACGTTAACATCTAAGCTAACAAGTAGACAGGCCTGTGTTGTTGGGTAGAACGGACAGTACGGTGTCTCTCCATGGTTATGCAAACTTATTTTAAGGGGACCGATTTAAAGGTTTCCCAAATTGTTTGCAGTCTTTGTCCAAATTTGCATTTTACCACTGATTTTGACCAATTTTGACATCTGAATCTGATTATCAATGAAGATTGTATTTTAAAGCAATTTTGCTTAATTTTTCACAAAGGCACGTTTATGTATTTAAAAAAATCAGCAAATCAGGGGAAAATGCAAATGTTAGGTTATCTCACAAAATTTTAGAGGACCGATTTTAAGGTTATGCCAGAAAAGATTACAGCACAGGCCTGAGTAGAAACAATTCATACAAATGTGGGAGTAAGCTTTCTGTTAGACTTTATATCAAACAAATTATGTACAATTGGACTACAGATGGAGAGCTAGGAGAAAAAAAAAATGATATGGTCATCTGAATTGCCTTTCCCAGGTGGATAGGTTTCCATTGAAATGTTTTGACAGTTAGATTGTTCCCGTACTTAAGGTTATTTCACTCACATGACTGCGTGCTAGCCCAATGGGTGAAGGAAACCCCCCAGACACCACTGGCAACAAACAAAAACATCACATGACAAATACAGGACACTTACAGGACATCACAAACATATCAGCTTCCTGTTCCTCTTCAGCTCAGAAAGCACCAGGGCAACAGGAAGCTCCCTCCAACCACCTGCACCAGTTAGTTAGAACTGTCAGTTGAGAATCAGCAGTTGTAAACAGGAACAAAAAGCTAGCACTTATGTGTATACATACAATGAACTGACAAGCTTGCTGTTCATGTACATGTATGTAGTCTTATAAAAATTAATGTGCATTCCTCTACCCATGTACATTTTTTACATAGATGTATTACTTGGATGCTGTGCCTATCTTCAGGGGGTAACACATTAGACTTGTACATGTAATAAACAAGTCTGGAGCCACTGTAGAATTGGTCCTTCACTCTATAAAACAATCCAACGTTTGTAATAACTAGCGCTGTTTACTCACTCTAAAACTTAACTTAACCACTAAATTACTACAAAACCTAATGCTTAAACTAACCCTAACTGGCCGTATCATTGTTAGTTGTAATGGCATGTTATAAGTACATGTAACAGACCAAGTCCTACAGAGGATACCGAGATACTGGATAAAAGGAAAGTTAGCAGTGGCTTCAGAGCTTACAAAGTGGAGTGCAATAGACTTCCGATACTGGATAAAAGAAAAGTTAGCAGTGGCTTCAGAGCTTACAAAGTGGAGTGCAATAGACTTCCGCTGATATTGAGGGCCTAAAAATACATTCTTTAATATTCACTTAAATTTAACCCTTTTTTCCCCCTTACTTACCCAGGTAGACAACCACAGTAGAAATGTTTAGATGTCCGACACAAAAACTAAAAAAGTTCGGAACATGGATTTTTCTGGGCCTGGACTCTTCCACCAAATGCTGACAGTATTGATTTGTTTGTTTGATTGATTGAGGTCATCATATTCGAGGGTATTTCAATTATATGACGTGGATTTTCCATTTCATGTTGTTCCTTACCTAAATATGCTGGTGGAAACCTCGTACAAACCACCCCAGCAATTGCCGGAGCCACATTGGGTGACTCACTCATATACCTGATGGTCGATAGAAGAACTAATTTTTACTTTAAACTGTGAACGGCTGGCATACTAATCACTAAGCCATACCGATAACCCGCAGACCAAGGATGACAAAATTAAGTCATTGTAAAAAATTAAATACCCATGAGTAGTGCAAGACTAAACATCAAAGATAAAAATAATATGTATTTATTGTAGAGAAAGAAAATTTCGCTTGCCTTCACCGGGTTGCCAAAAAAATATATATTTTCCTATGGTCGCAAACATGTATCTATATAGTATAAGTGTTAGTCAAAAGAGCACATGAAGGTAGAGACACACATTAATTCCTCTTCCATGTCAGATAATGATATTAAACTTCAGAAAAGTGACAGAGATTCCCCAATAACTCCCCTAGATTAAGTGATTGTTGCCCAATATAAAAGAAAATCATACAAATGCTTAATCTGACTTGAGCTATTTAATGGCTTCTAAAAAACAATTTAATGTTGACTTTTTAATGCGTTTTCAAAAAAAGCTTAACCGATTTATGGAGTAATATTCAAACTTATGGCTTTAGATAGATTGGTGTACAATTCCCTGCCGATGGGTAGAAAGGGTACTCTTGCACCTGTTTTAAGTCAAGCAAATACCATCACATAGCGGGGGTTTATCAATAGAAGTAAATTCTACAGGTCTTTATTAAGCTGCTTGTATGTAGATTGAACAAGCTGAGTAGCTACATGTAGCAGGTCCACCACTAGAGGCTTTTTTTTTTTAAAAATATCCTCATAATCCCAGTCAACTTTTGTTTAATAACTATTTTTTTTCTTCAAAGAGCCAAAGAGTAAAAGTTAAAGTGTTTATTACCATTTTGGTGTGATATGCAATGTTGGCCATATTGGTTGTAAAACCTAGTGAAATATAACCACATCTAATTCTATGGTATTAACTGAAAAAGCAAAGTTAATATCTGAATTTGAGTGATGGCCATTTTGGTTTGCGAAATTAAATGAAATGCAATCCCATCGGTTTCTTAA
>JAQQZZ010121670.1:0-14519 GCA_030265115.1 Mopalia vespertina
GGCTGGCATGGCTCCTAATCGACCATGAATCAAGGCTGGCATGGTTCCTAATCGACCATGAATCAAGGCTGGCATGGCTCCTAATCGACCATGAATCAAGGCTGGCATGGTTCCTAATCGACCATGAATCAAGGCTGGCATGGTTCCTAATCAACCATGAATCAAGGCTGGCATGGCTCCTAATCGACCATGAATCAAGGCTGGCATGGCTCCTAATCAACCATGAATCAAGGCTGGCATGGCTCCTAATCGACCATGAATCAAGGCTGGCATGGCTCCTAACCGACCATGAATCAACTTTAAGGCTGGCAATGTAATAAACAACAAACAAACTGCAAGTTAATCCGCTTCACCTGTCCAAACCCAGTTTTTATTCAATGCTCTACAAAGTAATTAATTTAATCTCATTGTTAATATTTCCAATACTATTGTTTGGTATTTTTATTAAAAAGCCATAAAATATTTCTGAATTTCTTTTTTGTAATTATTTAGGACTGGTGTCTGGGTTAACAATGGGTCTATTATCCTTGGACATGATGACTTTGAAGATACTGAAAGCAGGGGGATCGCCCAAAGAGAGGAAATATGCAACCAGAATTCTACCAGTGGTGGAAAGGCATCATTTGTTACTAGTGACTTTGTTGTTAGCCAATGCTGCCGCTGTAGAAGCTATGCCCATTTTCCTCGACCGAATTTCTGATCCAATTATTGCCATATCAGTATCTGTGACAGCTGTACTACTTTTTGGAGAGTAAGTTAACACATTTCAATAATAACCCAAAGTCTTAATACAGTTTACTACTGCACATGGCATAACACACTTAGATCAAATTTTAGCGGGGAATTTTGTTCTAATGTTACCTAGTGACCTCCCTTAGTAAAGCAATAAATGTAATTTAACAGCAAGTTGCCTGCACTTTCTGATTGCCCGAAAAATCTGTTGCAAATAATATTCCAATCTATAGAAAAAACAAATTCATGAAGGTCAAGTAATTTGTATTCCTTAACCCACAACAATGCCTATACTGCATGCCTGTGTTAAATATCGTAGGTTGACAGTAAGATGCCCTACAGTGACAACATTATTTTGCAAAAGAATGCCACTCTCTTTGGCATAGCATCATAATTTGAAATGCTTCAATTGAAAACATAACGGACGGCTACAGTACTGCCAGAGTAGCTTCCCTTATCTTTCTGGGAAGATCTATCAGCTCTCCAGAAAGTTCCTGGGAGATTTAAATGCATAATTAAACACTGTGTGACATTGTTCGTGGACAATCTCAGAATGTTCCTGGAAAGATGTAGGGATCATCTTCTTTAAATCTAAGAGTCTTTGAGGAAGATCCTTGTATGTACTTGTAAAACAAGTAGTCTAGCTAGACCCTTTCAGTTAGAGCAATAACTTTAAATAACACATATATTTTATTAGTTAATTTCTAACATTACAGAACTCTTCCTATATTTGAAGTTTAACTTGCCACTTGCAGAAAAAAGCACTGTTGATGTTATGACAGATTCTATAGTATTTTATTCCTTTTTCATTTGGTTTTTAGAGTTTTCCCTCAAGCATTATGTACCAGATATGGACTGGCAATAGGAGCAACTCTTGTACCGTAAGTACTACATGTTTTAGCCAATTTTTTATCCAGCTGATGAAATGTTTTCTTTGTATGTCATTGAACACAACAGCTAAAGTTAAGAAATAAAGTAAAAATTATTACCGTAGGAATATAAAAATAATAATAAAGAAATGAAAATGCTATCATGGGCTGTAACAGAAATTTGCTTTGTCAAGAAGTCACTAGACACTGTAATTCTTTAAATCACCTAAAATTTCGTTTATGAATAATTGTTACCTGTCTGATATAGTTGTGAAAATATTACAACATCTAAACAAACAAATCTATGTTGTCTATAAAAGAAACTTCTGCTTTCTAACTGAAAACAAAATCAAAATCTAAAACAATAAAATAACCTGCAAAGTAACAAATCAATGGACCAACTTTTAGGTATGTTCTAAAAAATATTCTTGCAACATCAGACTTTTGAGTGATTAAACGTTATACAACACTTTCACTCAAATAAGTCAAGTAAATCGCTGAGGCTTATAAGCAATCCTTAGCGCCCTTGAGAACCCTATCAAAAAACAGCGTCAGAGAATATATATTTTTTGTCTTAAGTATTTGGAGTGCCCTTTCTTGTTTTGTTTTTTTCTTAAATGCAAATTAATGATAAATACATGTAGATGAATCGGGATATGAAATGACACCAATCGGTATTACAATGTTAGGATGACAGTGAATTTTTCATACATGTACCTTACCTTCTTGGTACCTAAGAAACTTTATTCAATGGATCGATCATCAAATTGGAATTATATTTATAAAATAAATTTAAATCATGATAAACCATCAAAATAACATAAGCTTTGAAGTTTTTTGTAAAATCAGTTGTTGCAATGTGCTGTTATTTATTTAGAATACAATTTCCTTAGTTACTACCTTCAGATTAAAGGATAAAGCGATAGTGCTATATAATATGGATTTTGTTTCTTTTGTTTTCTTTGATTGGGGGTTTAACAGGGTATTCAAGAGTATTTCACTTATATGACGACAAGTTTTCCCACTATTTAAGCCATGGCTGTTGGCTACATGTATATAATATGCAAATGAATAGAAGCATGTTATGTGTGTTACTTTCCATTTGGACACAGAAACATGGTTACCTGCATTTGATAGCCGTGGGAACATTTACATTGAAGGACAAGGGGTATTTTCATGCCTACAAAGTGAGTTAACCTCCAGTGTGAACTCTGAAAGGAATGCTGATTTAAAGATCAATATTTATGTGGCATTAAGTGAAAAATGAGAAATCGTAGAAAAATGTAATAATAATTTTGTTAACAACTCGCTAGAATGTATTATCTGACCATGTTGTTGTTGTTTTTTATTATTCCCCATTTGAAAGTTACTCCCCAACTGTTCTTTCATTTCTTTTTTGAAAATTATTTCACAAATATTCAGATAAATTTTTTTTTGTTTTAGGTTTGTGTATATATTAATGGGGCTGGTTTTTGTAATCTCATGGCCATTATCAAAGTTTCTAGATTGTCTGCTAGGTAAGTGTATATACTTGTGAAGAAATCTCATCTTCCCCATGATGCTTTTTTGTTGGCATTTGTATTTGTATGATAAAAAAACAAAACATACAGTTCGCCAGTCAAGTTACCCAAATAAAACACATGTGGAATTAAGATGCACTGTTATGAGATTGTGAAACCTATAAAAAAATTGATGGATTTACACTTTAATAACCTGATCAGGTAGAGTTACAAATTGTGGACTGACTATACATTAGCTCCCTGCGGAACCCTATCGAAGTACATTGTCAACAGATTGCAATTTATAGAGTTATCTCGATTTCCTAATTTGAATATACCAGTAGTAAAATTTGTCCTTGTTTTTTTATTCATATCCAAATGAATACAAATATATTTATGCCATGCCCATTTTATAATTGGACTTCTTTCTTTATTTATAGCACTTTGAAAAAGCCTTATTAGCAACAGAAGTAGTGCCAGTGGTTAATGATATACTTTGTATTAGTTATGTATTTGATCTGTGACAAATAGATTACAACCCCTACGTCATTTTAAATAAAAACACCAAAGATAAAGAAAGTTTCCTTGCATGTGACAGACCTACATGTAATTAGTGGACCTTTTTTCAGTGGACTACGAACATGACCACTGTTCAAGTCAATCAAATGTGAACAAATGGCTTTTGCGCACACCAGTTATTTGCAAATCAGAAAATTTTGTTGTTATATTGTTGGTGTACTTCTTCATATGACAAGCTATTTTACCATATATTAGGGTGTTTCTAATCATCTCTATCTTGATGGTTTTGTATGACACACTATTGTAAGCTTACCTTAACAAAGTGAAGGAAAGTTTTTACTGAGAGAGGGGGGAATCTGGCGATGTCTGTGTCCGGGGTCTGGTTAAAGTTTAATGTTAAACAAATGCTATTCATATCCTAGGCATCCATTTCAAGTTAAGCTTTTCTATTTAGCTCACCGGTACACAAGTTAAGGAACATTTTACTGGGTCTTTTGTATAGTTTAGGTACATCTAATCAGTAACTTAAACACATTGTAAGTTTTGATATTTTTCAAGCTAAACATCTTGCAGTTTAAATTTACACGTTTAATCTAAATTATATCACATAAAAATATCATGGTTTTTTTTTTCTAAAAGTACCCATTTTCCAATTCCCTTTTAAGTAATTTTTTTTAGTTGAATTTACTAAAATACAATTCTCATTTATTTTTTATATTGATTTTTTTAATAAAAATTTTGGTACTAATTTTTTAAAATGAAATTGCTTAAATTACAATTCAATTATTTTTTTAATTAATTTTTAGTTAAATTTTTAAAAATAATTTATTAAAAATTAAATTAAAAAAATGTTTTACTTAATTTTTTTTAATTCAATTTCCATATCTTGAAATTATTTTTCTTCATATAACTCGTTTTTGTCTTTCTACTTATTAAATAATGCTAATCACAACTTCTTTCATTGTTGTTTTTTTTTTTGCTTTAATGTTTCATCTGGTAATTTTCTTTCTTTGTAAATTTAAAATAATTACAAGATTTTGGCAAGATTCATTTATGAAATTTTGTTTCTTAATGTGAGATTGGTATGTTAAGTATTCAATTTTAAAACAATCCTGGGTAAAGCAGTACATCCTGGTTGTTATGTCTTTCTTATTGTAGAACAATAATTTTCTCAATGCAGCTAAAAAGTTATCATTTTATGGATGTGTTCCTGTAGCTATTTAGTGTTGGAGAACACTACCTACCTGTCAGTAAAAAACATCTGTCAAGCAACCAACCAACCAATCTCACTGCTGTTTTCAACCGAATGCCTTGCTCAGCAACCTGACAGAGTTCTATGAACCCCTTATTTAAATCGGCCTGCAGCTGTGGTTAAATACAGATTTAAATCTGTATTTGCAAAAAAATTGTTTTATCAGGAAAGCAAATCGATGAGACCATTCATGAGACCACTATTACCTTTGGTGACTTAGAAACATTGTTCATTGGATGGAGCATCAAATTGCAATCACATGTGTAAAAATTGATTGCACTGCCACAAAAAGGCCGATGAATCATTTCAAGGTCTAGATTATTAAGCATAGATTCATTGGTTAATTTCTGTTTCTCTGAAATACCAGTTTTTAGGTTGATTTATTATTAATCTATACAGAATATATTGTTTTCTACATATTTTATTACATACTTTATACATGTATACCATGTAACAGGTCATTAGGTCTTCATTAATTATCAATATCTGTGTGCCAGTGTAATTACTTTTTCGAAACATAATTATGCAATAGTATTAAAGTTAATTTATGTTAAACTGTCAAAACAATATTACCAGTTTTGAATTAGAATTTTTGCCATATGCTGAAAATTCTCTTCATTATTACTTTTCCAGGTGAAAAAGGTGAATTGTTACGAATATAAAAATGAATAGAAGTACGCTATAGGTGCTACTTTCAGTTTCCGCAATGCTGCTTGTGGTAACTTGATACAGTCTAGATCAGGATATATTGTTAGTAATGTTCCATTCCTTTCCCCAGTCTATAGGTTTTAGAGTTAATATTTTTGGCATTAAAAGAAATATCAGTTAACAAATTTCTTGGCTGTTTTATTGTGCCGCTCAGCATTACATTGTGCACCCTGGAATTGTTACATGTAACTGTTAAATTAACTTTTTTTTTGTAGATGTTTAATGATTTTTTGCGGTATTATATAATATATATTCTTGATGTCTTTGCTCTTTATACTGACTCATACATTTTAAAAAATACAATACAAGATGGCCACGGAAAGATTTGCTTCAGTGGGCAGGTCTGTGAGGATTATTTTAGTATTTTTACTATTGGAAGTCTACATCACAGTCATAGATGTAAAAGCCCAGTCTTGAAAACTGTATTTAAAACCAAGTATGGAATCATGATATTTTTTTGTTAAACACAGGCAAGGATCATGATACCTTTTATCGTCGGGCTCAGTTGAAAGTGCTTGTTGATTTGCATGGCCCTACAGACAGTACATCTCATACCGATCAAGATTCACAACAAAATGACCAGCTTACAGTAGATGAAGTGCTTATCATCAAGGTAACTTTTTTGTTTTTATTTACAAAATATATAAAAAATAATTTCAGACAAACTGTACCTCTCATTTATCACACTTATTGATGACTTATACATCAAAATATGTATTTTTAATGTAGAGAAAGAAAGTTTTGCTTGCCTGCACCTGGATTATATGCACATGTAGGCAAAATAATGAATATATTATTAATGAGTTGACTTTAATTTAAGGGCTGGTTGTTGGGAGGGAGCTTCCTAGGGCAACATGAAGCCGATCTGTTTCTGATGTCTTTGTATTACAGTCTGTGATTGTCCTGTATTGTCTTTAATTGTTTGTTGCCAGTGGTGTCAAAGGTGGTTTCCTACGCCAATTTAGCTGGATCACTGTCGTGTGAGTGAAATAACCTTAAGTACGGCGTTAAATACTCGGTATTCAAAAACAGAGGTCATAAAAAATTCATAATTTTGTCTGAGCTTTACCGTAGCTTTCAAGAATCCTCTGAATCATGAGATAGAAAAGTAGTATCCAATAAACTAAGAAATTGTTAACCATATACCAAATGTTTCCCTCTAATACATGCTTAGGAATGATTGCAAAGTTGTTACATGATTTGGATAGTTGTAAATGTGGTTTATAATATACGTACCCTATTCCATTCCATTTCATTTCCTTTCCTAATATTCCCACTATTTTGCAAGTGACAAGCAAAATTTCTCTCAAAGTATCCAATAAAATGAGCATGGAACATTTTCATAGATTTGAAGAAAAAACCCCCCACAAAATGCTCAAGACTGAAATGTGAAGAGATTTTGAAATCCGCTCAGAAAATTCTTAATACCTATTTATAACCTCAGGGTGGTATGATCTCAAGAGTTTGAGCACAGACTGTGGCTAGACGTCAGTAGAGTATTCTCAAGATTCTATCACCTGAGTACCTGGTGCTGATGAAGCTAAAGAGCAATAAAACCCTAGCCATTAATACTAACATTCATCGTCTACAGAACCCTCAGACACATTAGAGCTTGGGCACTTCTTCCCTCAAATCACTAAACCTACCAGGGCTACCTCTAATAGTGCATCACTTATAGATATTTTTTATTAATTTTCGTGAAACAATCGTCTTCGTTACAGAAATAACAGGCTACACTCTTGCATTGCATTGTATGTTGTTCGATCAGTTTCACCAGCATGGGGATGATAAAGGGGGAGATAAAAATATGTCTATAAACCTGAGAGAACACATCTGTTTTAAATTTGGTCACTAAAGATTTGGGAATGTATCACTTCAATCTATTTAGACAATTCAACATATGCTTTTCTGTCAAAACGTATGTTCGTAATATTGTCCTGTACAGTTTGTGTATTACATTTTGTGTCAATGTTATGTATGTTCATGTCTTGTATTATTTAAGTTTTTTTCAAACCACTGCATCAGAACTCTTTTGAAAAAAATCTCATAAAACATAACCCAGACATCAATGGCACCAGAAAAATTAAAAATTTTCTTGGTAAATTAAAGTCTGTTTTGAGTTCGAATGGCATTGAAACTTATGACACTCATCTGATAACAAAAGATTTGAACGGTTACTTTTCAACTGCCCTTTCAAATTTAGTTCAAAGATTCATCTGACCACTGATTCTGCTGATAAGTACTTTGAAGAAGCTACTGTTAACGATTTTATCTTTTCACCAGTTGATGATCTAGAAGTTAAAATATCTTCTAGCCTTCAAACATCAACCCCTGGTTTTGAAGATATTCCACCCAAAAGCTATTCTTTGGTCTTTGAACCTCTAGCCCACTTAATAAATCTCTTGTTTTCCTCAGGATTAATTCCAGACCCTTTAAAATCAGCAAAAATCACTCATTTACAGCTGGAGATCAAATAAATTGTTAGAAAATAAGATATTTGACAGTTTCAGGACTTTAGTGAGGAGCACAATTTGATCTACCCCAAACAGTTTGGCTTTAGATAAAAACCAATCAACTATTAAAGCATGCTGATATTTCCTCATTAGACAGAAGGAGTTAAGTCAATGCTAAAGAATCTAACAAATACTTTCAGAACAGTTGTTGACAGCACCGATCCAGCTATTACAATTTAGGTCAATATTTATCTGATTTTTTTGCCCATTAAGTAGAAATGTACATAGAGTTAAAGACTCTTTTGAAGCTACAGACAACCTTAAAACTTTTCTCCTGAATTCTTCAACAAAGGATACTGTTTCCTACAGTTGGATATAACCCATCTGTTTACAAATGTATCACTAAAGCAAACAGTAGACATTGTATTAAAACACATATATGAAACCCTCCACCGACCCACCCGGGACTCACCGTAGTTCCAGTCTTGAACATAGTAAGCTCACTTTATCATGGTTGTGTATAGAATTCATCAAGTCGGTGCAGTTTTATTATATCAGCATATATCATACCTGTTTGTGTTAACTATGTTATTCTTTGAAAAAGAACATGTTCTAACATAACTGAAATGTATATAAGTCTGTTTTGTTTTATTGGTTTTCATATTTAAGATTATGGCTTCATGTGGAATAGAGAAAAATGACTTCAATACTAAGAGTTGTATTTATTTTATTCTACTAACAAATACATCATTGTTACTGTTTAAAATTGTATTTGTCAGCGACTTTTGACACCGTCAATCATAACATTCTTTTGTAAAAAAAATTATAGATTTCTTGAATGGATTAGCTAACATTTTGGTATTAAAACCGCTCTCAATGTGTTTAATACCACAGAGCTATATCTGCACATGTAACTATTTCATGTGGAGTTCCCCAGGGATTTACACATGGGCCATTGCTATTTCTGTGTAATTCTTCAGATCTACTCAATATTCTCTTCTCTGCGCCTAACCTACAAGATTCATTGTCAAGAATGACACAAAGCCAAACAAATTTCTTTCTTAGTTTTGTGTGAACCGGTTTTCATTAAATCTCAAGAAAACTAACTGTATGCTAAAACGGCCAAACTTAAAGCAAAATGTGTAGCTGATGAGAAAATTGAAACATCCAGTGCTAACATTTTCACGGTATTTTCTTCAACAATAAACTAAATTGGCAAGATCACATTAACTACCTTAGCAGTAATTTGCTAAAAATATAGGGACATGTATCATCATGTGAAATCAGGCCAACAAATTGACATTTTTTATTTTATACTTTTTCGTCACTCTTGGATAAAGTGTGAAATTTCTTATGAACACAAAATGTGCATTGTAAGATCAGAAATTTCTCTCCAAAAATTTCTCCCGGGGCATGGGATTTTACACGAACTATGGTTTTATAGTTGCATGATTTTTCAGGGGTGCTTTTTGTTAATATACCCATATATATGTCCTATTGCAACGTTCTTTGGGGAAATACTTATTCACACATTTACGTCCATCTAGTTACCCTTCAAACAAGCCCAGACAGAATAGTTAAGTTCTCTAATAGTAAGAATCCAACATCTACTGAATTGCTTTTTAGTTCACTAAAAATCATTCCTTTCTAAAAACAAGTTTTTTACAATTCTCTCTGTTTTGTCCATGAATTCTTTTACCATCATGAATGTACCCCGCACAATTACATGTGCACAAATTATTTTAATACCAGAATGCCAGCTATTCATGTGTATCATACACAAGTAGCTGTATGCAAGATGAAACTGTCCAAACCCATCGTCCAACAGATCTTATACCCATATTCTCCTTACTCGCTTGGGGCCGAAGCAGTGGTTCAGCATTAAGTGTGTCTGCCTACTGATTCTACCTTAATATACCGCTCACAGTGTAACACTTTTCAAGAATGGGGATGGCAAGATAGTTAACTATTAATCCAATTCACTTTGTATTGAAACATTCATTCATCTCAAACTTAGTAGTTGATGTAAATAGACATTTGATTTTTAGTGAGTTTTGTCCTTAGCTTAAACTATCTTGAATTCATCTTCAGGCGTGTTTGTTTTAATACCAATGATGTCACCATTGCCAATTTGGGATTTCCTGATGTTATATCCATTGTTGCAACCACTTTTAATTTCAGCCGCAGTTTTTTTCTTTGATGTTGCTGGTAAAGATATGTGCTAATATGTAAAACAATATGAAGTCTCTATTATGCTTCACAATTTAATAAGATGAGACAAAACTGACCAAATAAAGACAATAAAATTGGACAAATCAAATTATATTCTTATCGCCTAATAAATCAGAACCAAAAAAACAACAACAAAAAAAGCTAAGAAAGGTTAAATACTATTGTATTTCAACAGTTATGAAAATCATCCTTTGTGTGTTTTGTCAAGCACACTTCGAGGTTGAGGATGCAACCTTTGTCCTTATATCTGTAGGTTGGATGGCTTGAAATTGGCCCAGTTTGAGGTGAACAAGTTTGGCATTTTAAGCCTTGGGCTGACACCCTGGGCCAAAAACAAAAACGTTTCGACCACATATTGGCGGGTGGTTAGAGGGAGCTTCATGTTGCCCTGGTGCTCTCAGAGCTAAAGCAGAACAGGAAGCAGATCTTTTGTGGTGTCTGTATTGCGTCCTGTATTTGTCCCGTCTTGGCTTTGTTTGTTGCCAATGTGTCGAGGGTGGTTTCCTTCATCCATTGGGTTGGCACGTCATCATATAAGTAAAATACCCATGAGTACGACGTAAAACCCCAATCAAACAAACAGTGACTCATATTGTGCTAAACTTTACAATGTACCATGGTTAGGGATCGAAAAAACTATTTCATAATTTTCTGTTGATAAGGACAGTTATCAAAGAACTAATAATAATTTTGATATTTTGCTTTTTCTATAATACAGGGTGCCTTGGACATGAAAGATAAAGTTGTAGAGGATGCAATGTTACCATTACAAGATGCTTATATGTTAAGTATAGACAGCAAGCTGGACAAGGAGACAATGACATCTGTAAGTATTAAGATAAACTATTTCTCAGCTTTTTCATTAACTGTTTTTACCATTTGACCCATTTCATAACTATGCCATTAAAACAATGGACCAACTATAGCAAGATAAATAAGTATGATGACATTAGAATTGGATGCACTTAGCTCTGCCTCACCAAAAGTTTGAAGAAAACTACATTTTCCCTCCTCTCTATGCAAAGAAATCATGCAGAAAATTACTAGTAAATGCGGAAAAGGTTGTATGCCCCCAAATATTGGTAAACTGATAAGCAAGCCTCGAAAAATACTAAGGCAACTAACTGATTAATCACCTGTCGATCGTCTAACTTAAATTTCAGCAGAACCTTTATTCGATCATCTTGTGCTTTTAACTGATCGGTAGAATATTATTATCACAGGCTTATCTGGACGTAGATTCAAACCGAGAATATAGGTTTGTAACTGCATGCTGAATTAATTATTCCTCCGCTACGGAGTAGGGTATAGTGCTCCAAATGTCCGTCCATCTGTCAGTCTGACCATTCATTCTTCTGTCCGTCACACTTTGCTTTCTGGAGCATATTTCGATAACAGTTCAATATGTTTTTACCAAACTTTTATTTGCTTCAGTCAGGTACTCAGGTTGTGCCTTTTGCTATTTTTGCATTTCTACAGCGCATACCTAATTTGCATATTGCAATGTTAAAGGTCAAATGTTTATAGGTACAATATGTTTGGTTCTGGAGCCTGTCTAGATAACTGTTCAATATTTTGCTACCAAACTTTATATTTGCTTCAATCATATACTTAGGTTGTGCCTTTTTGCTATTTTTGTGTTTGTACAGCGCATACCTAATTTGCATATTGTAAAGGTGAAATGTTAATATGTGAAGATGTTTGGTTTTCAGAGCTTTTCTAGAGAACCATTCAATATTCTTTTACCAAACTTCACATTTGTTTCAATCAGGTACTTAAGTTGTGCATTTTGCTATTTTTGTATTTCTTCAGCAAATTGCATATTGCAATCTTAAGGGTCAACTGTTAATGTGCAATGCTTTTAGTTTCCGCGTCCTATGTCAAGAACCGTTCAATAGTTTTGTCCCCAAACTATGTGCCTTTTGCTATTTTTTTGTTTATAAAATATAAATTCATTTGACAAAGGAATGGCAATAAAATCTATTCATAGCAGATTATTAAAAAACAAAAATTAAAAAAAGAACTGATTTTCAAACTGCATAATTCATTATAGTGTAGTGAACAACAATATTGTACACTATTGTCTTATTGTTTAGGACTCAAGGAAGTGTAAGTTGGAATAAATGATTAAATAATAAAGTTCCATTTAGTATTGTACTACATGGTTGATAGGAGGTTCACCCTTACAAAAAAAATATTCCCAATAGAGTGAATTTTAATTTATTATAGTAATTAGTATATCTGCGGGGGTATGTGAGCTGTGATCACTTCTGCTCTAGTTTTTTCAAAATTTATACGTGTGTGTTTGGGGTTTTATATTTATTGCCTCGCTTCAATCCAAATCTTAGTTATGTTAATATGAAGCATGTTATTCCAAGCTTCCAACACTAGATAGGATTATGAACCCTGTATCAGATGGAAATGAAATGAGATAAAGTGTTAAGCTCTTCAGTTGTGAGAATAAAATACAATGCTTGAACAACCACTGTCTTTCATCGTCGAATCTTCAAGGTATAAATCAGAATTTTGCTGAGCGTAGACGTCTTAGAGAGCACCAAGTGCCTGGATGGTCAAAGTTGCATAATGTTAAGATCGGCCGAGAATATTCTGATAAACTTTATAGAAAAACAACCACTAGATGGGTGAAATATATCATTGGTTCGTTTGATTTAAACAGTCATATAATACATCCTTATGAAAAAAACCTGTAGACTCACACGCAATTAAAACGCACAGAAACCATAGCCTTTCCGTCACATAAAAAATCGATTTATCAGGAAAGTCAAGGTCCTTTCTAGTTGGCAGAAAAACAAAGAACGGCTTGTGTGGCAATTTTTTAGAAGTGCATAGGCCTACTCTTATAAAACAAGACAATCCGATAAGGGGATCAATTGATCACCGATCGTTTCCAAAAGATCAAAAAATCAAGACTAAAACCAGTGGATTGATTCTTAAATCACCCCATTGATAGATGCAGAGTTCTGTATCTCTAATAGTCTATCATACAATGTAGCCTTATATTGATATAAAAAGAACTATTACGGGTCAATTAGCTCTGTCGAATAATATTTCATATACTTATCTTCCTGACATATTTTTTATGCCAAACGAAACTTTAAATAGCCCATTAGCCTTGTTAAAAAGACAGAAATACGGTTCAGGTATCTGTTGCTAACCCGCCATTTTTCTCTCTTCCACACCTACTGTGGACTTGAAAGTTGAGTAAATGGTTCTGTAACTTCCACCTTAATAGGCATGTTTACCCAATAAAAGCATACAGAAATTATTCAATTTGGAAATTAAACCTGTAATAGGCCGGTAAGTCTACTAAATTCACAATTTAGCCCTACTTCAAAATCCACTGTAGGGCAATTATACAAAGAGAAGGGCTCAAACTCAGCAGCTACCCCAGTGAATGCTATTTCAAGGCCTGGATGAGGGACCATGGTGTGGTGCACTCTGCCACAGCCGTTCACTACATGTGACTGACTGATTGGTGTTAATTACCTTGCTTGAGGGTATTTCACTTATATGACTGCAGTGTAGTGTACCGTAAAGTTTCCAGGATTACAATTGGGTCTTCTCCGATGTCCACAACATTCCTGTCCCGGATTAGCTTCAAATGGGACCTAAGTTTGAACACATCGATGTGTACCTCTTGATGACCATTAATGAGCCCATTGTGTGACTGTTAACCATCCTACAGGGACTTTAATCCTCGACAAGAGCCTACAACAACATTGACGCGGAATCATTCAGCATGATTTATATAGCATTGTCTGTATGTCTGATGCCTGGACCTAGCATAACCGCGGCTAGAAAAATAAATAAATAAATCCATATACTATTTTGGGAAATGATATTCCTTCATATGTACATGAATAAAGACATCATTCTGAATGACCTGCTATTTTCTGTTATTGGGCTTTTACTTCGAAAGCCTGTGATGTGAGAATTAGTAATAAACTACAGATTGTAACTGAAATGTTGAATATAATTCTAGGAAAAATACCATATCTATACCATATCTATGATTTAGATAACCTCAATTTTTTTTTCCTTTTATTCAATTCCAAATATGCACATTTGCCCAAACCAGTGGGTTGATAACAGTTTAACATTATGTAAAACAGGCCTGTGCTGTAATCTTTTACTGGCATAACTTAAAATTGGTCCTTTAAAATTTTGTCAGGTAACCTAACATTTGCATTTTCCCCTGGTTTGCTGATTTTTTAAATACATAAATGTGCCTTCA
>JAQQZZ010121681.1:0-14519 GCA_030265115.1 Mopalia vespertina
CGTTTCACTGTGAAGGTAGATGACCGCGTACCATCAGCTGATGCTGGCGCTACAGGTGGCCAGCCCAATTCAGGTATATATTCCTTGATTTCGGGGTTTACTTGAGCGATAGACTACTGAACCGTATATATAACTCTCTGTTTTAAGGCCCCCTTCCAACCCAAGGTATGAAATAAGTTTTCCATTGACTGGATATTGTGGGATGTTTTCCACCAAACAAAGGTGACATGAGTTGACATGAGTATGACGCTGAATAGCTATCCAATAAATGAGTAACAAGTCCACAGTCTATTCAAATGCATTATTGCAGGCTACTTGGTGCCCATTGTGGTATTAGGCCAAAAGAAGTCATATCTGTCTTGTGACGTCCCTTTTGTTTCCACTGATGACTGTTTGTTGGTAGTGAAGACATGTGCACCTGCCGTGTTATTGTGAATGCTTATAAGTGATACGAATTTACCACAACCTTCATTGAAGTGCCATTTTAAGAGCCAAATAATACTGAATAATTCTGTTCGTTTTAAAATTAAATCAGGGTATGAAATTTGCAGGCTAGTCTTGAAGCAAATCCTACCATGTGCACAGATACAGAGAATGTTAATAGATTTTGGAGGCAACTTTTTTTAACAACTAGCAATTACCTCCCCTTAGGCTATACTTTTGTGCCCTGATATATTGTTAAGGAAGCTGATTACTGGCTTGTTTTTTCTCATATGTTTTTTGTTTTCAAATTGTTTGTGAGGTTGGTGGACGGGACAAATATAGCAAGCAATAGTTTAAGTATTTTAATACAATAAACATTATAAATAACTGTACCAATTAACATGTCTTACATGTCTTAATACAGAGCCCCGATTTCTTAAAAAATATATATGGACAGCGCAGCTTCTGTCAAGTTCCCCAAAACTAAATATTGTAATTTGATTGGCAACAAAAACGTCATTGTGTCTGCATTTAGTTTTGTTTGTTTTGTTGTTGTTTTTTGTAATTCAGCCTTTTTAAATTTTAATGATTTGTTTACTTTGCTTATTCTGGTGAAGGCATCGTATGCACAATGTTGCTGTAGATGGCTCCCCTGGTGTGACTTATTCCATCTAGTTATTGCAAGAGCCATATAAGCACATTTAGTATCATACCTACACGGCAAGTATTAAAATGCTTCTTCGTGGCTTCACAACTGGGCTTGGCTCGCGGCCGTAACTTAGTGGTTAGCGGGTGCGCTTACTAATCCTACTTCGATGAACCGGTCACAGGACCATGTCCACCTGTCGACCAACCGGTATACGAGGAGTCATACAAGTGAAATACCACTGAGTACGACTTTAAACCCCAATCAAACAACAAACAAACACAACTTGGATTCACAATTTTTTAATCTATTTTTGCAGCTACTGCAACCGTGGAGGTGATGATCTTGGATGAGAACGACAATTTGCCCAAGTTTAATCAGAGTGTCTACAAAGCTGAAGTTTCTGAAGATGTTGACATTGGTCATCCTGTATTAACACTGGCAGCTAAAGATTTGGACAAAGGTAACAGACCCACACTTCAATCTCTGAATGGCAAGGAAACGCAACCTGTCTAGAATATTATGTTGGATCGTAAAAACGTTGAAGCTATGTAATACCGCTGAAAAATGTACGGTTTAATAATTCTGATGCATTCAAATTCCTAAATGGATAAGGTGGTATATGATCTGGCTTTTAGTAGTGTGTCGGGACAAAGATGGCATTATCGTTGATCATGTTCATTAAAGCCCGTCTACGCGATGTTAGAACTACATCGCTCACCAGCTAAACAAAACTTTGGAAAGCTGACTAAAGATAGTATCCTTGTTGATCATGTTTGTAAGTGATAAATCACTCCTGACCTAATTAAACTGTGCAAATCAGAATAATGATGGCATTATGGTTAATATATTTCATAAGGAATAAAGCGATATAACAATATATCTCAATCGTGGCATAAGTATGATAATAATATAGTTGTGGGCGATCACAATACTCTCACAACTTTATAAAAGTTATTTGAGTTATTGTGAATGTTTGCCATTCCAAGAATTCCTGCAGTCTTTGCTCACAGACTGGCATGTTGGACTACTGATCCTCCATTGAAATACCGCCAGGGCCTGGTCCAGGACAAAAGTTTGGGCACCCTTCATTTACATTCCAAGCAAAAAAAAAGCCAGGGTAGAGAGGCCGCCTAAACCCCGCAAATTTGATGAACGTTTTTATCATTACGATTGTTTAGAACAAACACTTTACATTCGCTAATTGTTTCTCTTACGTTTCGGGCAATAACAGCTAAATATGCATCGTTTTTATGGAAATCTGGGAAAAGGGAAAAATATATTTCACTTAAAAACTTTTTTGAGGAGAGTGTAGGGTTTGGGCGCCCAAATTGGCAGCGCCCAAACCCTATTCAACGGGTTGTAAATGGGCATGGCAGCTTAGAAATTGTAGTCTCCCGGGTGACCCTGGGTATATGAATTAGTCAGACGAAGTGTCGTCAGATATAAGTTCAATACACTTGAGTAAAACATTCAACATCATTCAAATTAATCATTATCAGTTCTCTCATATTATTATTTACTTTTGTAATAGATTGCACCGTTTGTGTGAATGCCAGTTTTACAAATTATCATTTGATGAACTTCTGCAAAATGCATTTTTTTTTAAAACCCAATTAATAAATAAAGTCTACTTTGGTTCGTTGTATATTCTTTCAGATTCTCAGATGGAGTTCTCTATTGGCACGGCTGGTAATGACTTCACAGTAGAACGGCTGACTGGAATTGTCCGTGTGGCTACTTTATTAGACTTTGAAAACCCCAATAGACGGGTATGTTTGCAATAAACTGCATTTGGCTCATTAGGGGTCTTTACCATGTGGGGAAAAAGAAAGCCGATCTGTTTAGTGATGTTGTATCACGTCTTGTATTGTCTGTGTGGTGGTATTGAGGGTGTTTTTTTCCACCCAGGGGGTTGGCACGCCGTCATATGAGTGAAGTAACTTCAAGTAGGACGTAAAACCATAATCAAACCACCAAACTGTTGACCTTGGTATAAAGGTGGAATCGGATTCCGGCTGCTTTGTGCTTATTGGTCAACATGAAATGTAATTGTTCCTCTAGCTATGGACGTTTTTTTTTAAGTATACTCACGCCGTAACTTAGTGGTTAGTGTGTCTGCCATTCGACCATCAGGTATATGAGTGAGTATAAGAATAGAAAGAGCAGTTGGGGTATGATTTGCTATTACATACTAAGGAAGGATAGTGCGTTATCAAGTACTAATTATTTTGTCTTTATCAGCAGTGCTATTACATACAAGTAAGGATTGTACATTATGTAATAAGTACTAAAGTGCGGCTGCGGACTACATATAAAGAAGGCTTGTACGTTATTCAGTAATACGGTGGGGTTGGTGGGTCTTTAGTGCATGCGAGGTAAGGGTTGTACGTGATGGCGTACTAGGGTGTGGGATGAGCAGCACCCTCTACGTGACGTCACAGGTTTACGTGATGGCGTCGTGAGGGGTCACCGGAGTGCATAAAAACTGTTTGTTGTTGTTGTTGAGTGATATAACTTAGAGAGAAAAATGGACAGTGCAAATTTTGGAAAGCCCTCTTTCGTAAGACTTGGGTTGCCCTGAAAAGGACCGTTGGAATCAAAACACAACACGGTTGTGTTAATTAGATAGTGCAAATTTAGCAAGACATGTTTCGTAAGAATTGGGTGGCCCTGAATATGGCCGTTGGAAAATAGGCGCAGGCCTATCAAGCCTTCTCCTCCGCCAGGGTCTCAAACCAGGCAGCTACATCAGCCGCCATTGTCTCCTCATCTTCATCTTCGGGCACCTCTCAGTAACCGTCTTATGATATAGGCCTCGGCCTCTAGCTCCTCAGTCGATGGCCGGGCCGCCTTGGTCCCCTTACCTCCTCCCACCACCTGCTGATGATGTGATAGGCCGCAGTCTAATTCGCCGTCATGGTTGGAGTTGATGGTGGTAGGAGGTCAACGGTTGGGGGCTGGCCACGTTGGCCACTTCCCTCGGCCTCACGGGTGACTGTTGAGGTGGTAGACTCACGCTGGTTGGAAGTGTTTGAAGCAGCTGCCTGACTGTAAGGTGTTCTGTCAAGGGTTGGCCCTGGCTTGGTCTTCGTTTTCTTCCTGTTCAGTTTTGGCGTTGTGGACATCCTTGCGACACGTCTTTCAGGTCTTTGCGGTTTCATGGTGGAATGGATGACTGCATGGAGATTTGTCATCTCTTTTATAGCCGTGGTTCGAACACTAGCACGCGCCCTCGACCGAAACCGGATATAACCAGTTGAACCGCTCCGATGACAGCTACTCCCCCGGTGATTGGTAAACAACACACCTCGGTCTTCGCTAATTGGTCCGTAAACCGATGGTCTGATTGGTCAGAATCACCGCATTCCCAATGGTCATCAGTCCACGTCGAGTGTAGACCGTTCAATCCTTTTCTGACACGAAATCAGCCCATGTTTTAAGCATAGGAATGAACACTCCAATTTCACACTCAGATCCCCCAGTACACATTGCACTTCATGATCGTCATACCCTGCTCACTATACATTATGAAGAACAACCTTTTGATTGAGTGTGGAGATTATTTAGCAATACTACAGTTTTTAAATCAAAAAACATACGGAAGCCTCGTTAAGTACTTTAATTGAAACTTCCTTTTGATGTAGTATGGTGACTATATAGCCATACTACAGTTTTATTTAAAATAAAAATAAAACTTAAAAAAAACAAACGTCAGCGTAGGTGTGTATGTACTTTTTCATTTTTTAATGAATTATTAAACTAAAGCACTGGAGTATCATATTAAAACTCAGTCATTGACTTGTACATAATGTAACAGCCAGAATTCCTAAACAAGCAGACGTCATGCGCTGACCCATCACGACGCCATCACATGCAACCTGTGTGTATTTTTAGAACTAGGTCAAGTGACGAGATCAAGGTCACAACATGGCTGGCATAAACAAGATACTACAGCTCATAGGTGCCCCAATCTTGTACATTCTGTACAAGATTAAAGTCAGATTTTCATTAAAACAAATGGTTCATTGAAATAATTTACTCACCTCAGAATTCTTTTTAAAAACTTGTTTTTTTATTTATTTAACACGCTGTTGGAAATAAAATCTAGCAGTCGACCACAACACCTGTTAAACCCTATTGGTGTGCTTTGTCGATAAGGTTATAGGAATCAAACGAAATGGCCTCTTTGACTAGTCATAATAAGCGGTGTGAAAAGCTTGAACACAATCGCTTTGGCAGCGCAGAAAAAACAAAGCAAAGTGTGATGACCGTTATGACTGTATAAGAAAGCGTTGATCTTCGTTATTCGTGTGGTCTTTTTTCTTAGAGTGACGTGTACATATGGGTCGTCGTACTTTTTTATATAGAGTAGCATATTATCTTTAATACGGGTCATGGTACTTTTTTTTAGAATTGTGTGTATGTGTTAGGACGAAGCGTAGGCCCATACAACATAAATCCTGTCAACGAGCTAGCACAGCCGATGAAGAAGTTGCGGCTTGTTTTGATCGCTTAATAGGGTATCAATAAAATCGATAACCCGTACCATTGTAGGGTTATGCCATGGGTTGGTGTCTTGTTAAAAAGATTGAGAGGTGTACACTCGACTTGGACTGTTGACTCATGAGGAGGCTGGATTCAGAGTGTGTTGCACACTCATGGGAGCGATTGAAACAGGTTCAACTGGTTAGATCTACAGTATTTTGGTTAGATCTAGTTTAGACCGAGATGACGTTCGAGTGTTCAAAAACGTGCTAGCGTTCGATCCACTGCCATAAAAAGAAGGCTCTGGCTGGTTTTGGCTTCAATCCGGACCGGACTATTGACCAGGCTGCTACTTGCCTGCCCTGTCTGGTTGAAAGGACAACCCCCCCCCCACACACACACACACACACACACCACCACCACCACCCCGACCCCCCCCCCACCACCACCACCCTATTAGTAACACCGACCTGCCCGACGCCACTTTCGACGGAATCGGGTGATTGTCGCAGGTATCGACAGTAAATGGCAAGCGGATTTGGTGAACATGCAAAGCTTGGCCAAAAACAACGACGGTTACCCTTATCTCCTCACCAGTAATTTTTCAAATACGCTTGGGTTTTTCTGATTCGGACCAAAACAGGGACTCGGCTTACCACCGCTTTTAAAACCATCTTTCCCGCGGGGCGTCAACCGCTGAATTTACAAACGGACGGAATTTCTCAAAGGGTTTCAACAGTTTTTACAACGCAGTGACGTGTTGTATTTTCATACCTGGAACGAAACGAAAGCCTCGATGGTAGAGCGGTTTAATCACACGATCAAAGGACGAATGAACAAGTATTTTACAGCGACCAGTGCACGACGCTACATCGACGTCGTGCAGGACTTGGTGGTTGGCTACAACAAGGCTTATCACCGCAGTATTAGGCGAGCACCGACCCAGGTTACGAACGATTAGCAATACGTCGTCTGCCAACGTTTGTATGGAACGAGCGCTGCACTATAAAAGCGAGTTCGGTTTCAGGTGGGGGACCAAGTCCGCATCAGTAAAGTCAAAGGCGTGTTTGAAAAAGCATATTTACCGAATTGAGGTACGGTACTATTTCGAATTAAACAACGCCACCCTCAGCGACTGGTCGTGTATACGTTAGAAGACAAAACGTCGAGGTGTTGGCCGGTATGTTTTACAAGGCCGAATTACAACACGTCACCACCACACCCGAGGATTACTATCAGATGGAAGAGATACTGAAGACGGAAAAACGCCGTAGTAAAACCTTGTATTGGCTCAAGTGGTTAGGTTGGCCGGCTAGTTTCAATTCCTGGATTTCTGTTAAAAACGTCTCAAAGCGTTGAATTTTTTTTTTGTTTTTTTTTTTATTTGATTTATTTCAATCCAATACAGGCCCGAGGACCCACTTACAGGACAGATAACAATGATAACAAAGATAAATTAGGGCAATAAATTAAAACATAAAAAATAAAAGTACATATATACATATAAATGATAATCTGATGACAGCTAATAAAACAGTGAGGAAAAAAAGCATCTAAGTACATTAAAATAAGATTTTCCTGATTTGGTTTTTAAAACTTTAAAAATGTGGTAAAAATATTAATATCGTGCTCGTTAAAAATACAATAGTATAAATTTTGTGTAGATGGCAAAAAACTGTTTTGCCGAACATTTATTCTACATAAAGGCGTACTTTAACTGACCACCCAGGCCTAGTCGATGAATAACCCTCGATGGAGAGACCTCGTGACCCTGGTGGACTAACAACCCTAGTCTCAAACAACGTGTCGGTGTGGTGTGTATAGCGTTACTCACATTTGGGCTGTAGGCGGGTGCGCTCAGTCTCGACGTGGTCTTGCCTACCGCCAGATACAACAGAACGACCCCCCCCCCCCTCGAGCGTGTCTATGCACCTTGCCCGCATCCACCTTAGCAACCTCATCCGCCTCAACAAAGTCAACATGTAATCGCCACCACTAACACCCGTTCACCGTCAGCACCAACGTCACTGACACCAGCACCGGCAACGCCAGTACCGACAACGGCACACCAGCATGAATACGCGGTCTCAACACCCGTTCCCAGCCCTCGTCGCTGGGCCGACGGGGAGTGGAAAATCGTTCTTCACCCGAGCTGTGATACAACACGCTGTCAGGTTGATTCATCCCACTCCTGATCGGATCGTCTTGCGTTATTGGGAATAGCAACCCCTCTACGACACGATCACCACAGTGGAATTCCACGAAGGCTTACCTGATCTAAACATGTTTGACCCAAGCTTCAAGACAGTCGTGGTCGTCGATGACCTCGTGGCCGAGTCCGACGAGCGTGTGGCCGCCCTCTTTGCCAAGGGAAGTCATCATCGGAACGTGAGTGTCGTGTACCTAGTTCAAAACTTGGTTAACAAAGGAAAAGGTCACCACACGATCAGTTTAAATGCACAGTATTTAATGGAGTTTTAAAACCCCAGGGACGCCTCCCAAATCAACCGCATGGCCAAACAAATGTACCCTGGTCGTACGTCCTTTGTGCATGAGAGTTTTGAGGACGGCTATTTACTGATTGACTTGAAGCAAACAAAGCCTGATCATCCCTGTTTACGCACAGGGCTCATGCCCGGAGACATCCAGTACGTATACAATGTGGATGGACAACATGTCAGCTCGCATGAAGGAATATTTACCGACGTGACGTGTGTTGGCCACAGCCCCGCCTGACGTCGCCCGCACCCTGATCCGTGGTAGCGACAACCGTGTCCTGACGTGTATGTGCGAGTACGCCAAAAAGACGTTTAATGGCAACGTCCCTCTCACGCAATGTCAGAAAGCTCGATTCAGCGCTCTAGCGGCACCCCTCATAGGCCTCGTGAGTTCTCTGTTAACTGGGAAACGCTAAAACACCCACGATCAAGCAGGAGGATGACGTCGGTGGAAAAGATGGCTTTGGTGTAGCCTCGATTATTGGAAGCGTTGCAACGCGCAGCCACCACCACGTCACTCGATGACGGCTCTGCGCACCCAGTGCAGTACCCTGTGAACCAAATCGCCAAGGCGTTAGGCACGCTAGATCAGGAGATGGAAGCGATATTCCGACGATCGACCCTGTCGGACACGGACAAAAATTCCACAGTACCATCAGATGTTCCAGCGTTTTTTCCCCTATAACAATCGACTCCGCGGGACGCCACTGGAGACACCACCACTGGAGACTCCCACAAACACCAGCATGGGTCTATCGAGCGATACCACCCTCAACCCGTCCAGTTAGAGCATCACCGACAACGGCACCGACATCGTCGATGACGAGGTGTTAAGCAGTGTCCCCTCCCATCTCCGTTAAAAAGCGCACGCCTTGTTACAACGCACCAAGAGGAACCCCACCGGATGGAACGAGACGGGGGCTTTGGTCATGGACGGGCGTGTCACGCCCGAGATCTCGATCTCATCCACAACAGAAAATGGTGGAGCCCCTTCCATCCCTCTTTCAGTCGTTCGGTCTTGGAGACACCACCGTCCCACATCAGTCACAGCAGTGTGACCTCCCTCGTATCCCTTAAGGGCCTCACCAGTCCGGTCCGGACTTCGTCTCCATTGCGCTCAACCCAAGTGAGGTTCCCAGTGGGTTCACCCGCCCCCGTGTACCTAAGTCACCTGACACTCGACGCGTGGGTCCCTCTGGTGGGCGGTCGCGGAACATCCTCACGCGCGAGGTGGGGCGGTTTTTTCACCTCTGCCAGAGCCGCAACCTTTGGACCACATCCCGATCACCTTCACCATCACAGCAACCCACGGGGCGATCCACTGGGAGACAGTGGCGTCCACCTCTCCGTTGGAGTCGGTATTAAAAAACCGGCAACCACCACAACCGCCTCAGTCACGTGCGACTACCTGTGGGGTGAAGATGCTTTACGTGACCCTAACCAGCAACAGTTCCATGGGGGTGTTTACCAACAATAAGGTCACCCATTTCACGACCCAACTCCCACAGGCTATCCAGTTGACGGAGGACTGGGTATTCGGCTTAGTGGGTCTCCAGTTCCCCACAGCTGGTTTAACATCCAAAACGACGAATTGTACATCAACATCTTCCGGCTCCCCCATCGATCCAGTGAACCCATGCGCAGGCTGCCACTCCCTTCAGGGTACTATCCAGCACCTGCGTCGCTGGCCAAGGCCTTCGACGGGTTGCTGAAACACACGCATCTCTCCCCGCTGCACGACAACAAAGACACCTTGGCTTTCATCTTTGATCAATGGCGTCAGGTGTTTCAAATCCCGTGATATAAGAAGGTTCCGTTTGCGTTAAATAAGCGACTGGAGCAGTTGTTAGATATGGATTTCTATAGCATGGTCGCCATACCGGGTTATGAACCGTACGAAGGGATATCGGATCGTTTTGACGAGCTCCGAGCTTTGTACGTGTACTGTGACTTGATAGAGCCTTGCGTGGTCGCAGATACCCTCGCCTCTATGTGTGGACGGTGAGCATCGATCATCAAAACAATGGATTACAAGTGAGTCGTAAATTTCAATACCTCCCCGTGCAGAAGAAAGAGTTCACCACCGTGGAAATCGATTTTTGAGGCGACTACGGGCGATTGGTTCAATTATCGTGTGGTACGGTGATCGTGACACTACACTTTCAACAGAAGCGGGCTGCCCATTTCACCTAACACGACAACAAGCCTACGTCAACTACTACAAGCGACAAGCGGTGGCGATGGGTTAAACGTCGTCCGAGGTGCCTTCAACCAACGGGGTCATTGTCTGGGGAAAATCTTAAGCAGCGTGTTCAAACCAGTCAGACCCCTTTCCCTGCGATGATCCAAAACGGTTGGTCGACAGGCGTTGAGCAGTGGTTTGAACGCCGTACAGGATGTGGTTTAGGGGGTGCCTATCCAACGGGCCATGAAATGTCGTGCGACCGAAGCCGCCCAACACCTCACCACCCAAGCCAAATGACAGGGGTTCCACCAGGACAGCGTACACGCCGCACACCGGGACGTTCAGCACCTCAGTCACGGGGTATAAAAGAAAGCTCGAGACGCACCGGCGTCAGTCGAGCACTAACATTCAACCCGACATCTTCAGCTAAGAGCATACCGTTCGTACAACAGCCAACGTGTGATGCGCAACTGGCCACAGCCCTCTGGCACAAAGACAAAGCGGAACAGTTCAACAGCAAAAACGGCGAAAACCAAGGTGTCGAGCATCGCATGAGGCACACGGCAAAACGTCGCTCGATAGACATGCTAGGCCGTCTGCACACGGACATTGAGTTTCAAGACCGGTATCTCCTCATCCACGTCACCGTGCGAGTGTGGCTCACCCGTACTAAAGACGCCTTGAGCTTACACACCAACCAAGAACTGTCCGATTATTAAGTCATCCTCCAAGACGTACAAATGCACGTTCGAAAAGTACAAATTAACCCACCCTTCCAGGTCTCGTATGTCAAGGTCTTGGACAAAGCATCGGCAAGATACCCGATTCGACGCGTGCTCACCAAGTACTTCGCCGTCCCTAAAGGGCAAACAGTCGTCAACGAAACGCCTCGTTCTCTACATGGTCGACAACACAGCTTTCGACAGTACATACAGCTATAAACCCTTTCAACTTCAACACACGGATTTGAACTACCTGGCTCTGTACACGAACAGCCGCCAAATCCCATCACAAACCCTTACACCGCGCTTCAAAGACAACTCGTACTTCAACTTATTAACCGGTGTGGGGAAAGCCTGCCAGGACGACGGGAACGACATCTCCCGCCACGAGTCTCAAGGTGGCTACACTTTGTTCTGTTTCTACCTATCTCCCAACTTGCACAGCGACGCTGAGTTAACCCTACTCTTGGAGATGAAGCTCCGGACACCGCTCCCAAAGACGAACAACCTGATCTGTTACGCGGAATTCGGGAACATGATTGAAGTGGATCGCAACCGACAGAGACTGTGTGACTTTCAGAATTAAAGGAAAGACGGTTTGAACACCACACAACTTCAGCGGTCGTTGGACGAAGACCCCCTGTGGTGCGCCTTTTCGTATATCTGCGCCTATTTTGCCGTGGCCCCTAATCGTATACATTTTACGCCTTATCTTATAATATCGCCAAATCGTATAACTTTTTGCGCCTAATCATATAATCTACACCGAATCGTATATTTTTTGCGCTTATTCTTACATGTGCATTTGCGCCTAACTGTATAATATAAGCGCTTATTCTTACACTTTGCGCCTAATTGTATATTATGAGCTCCTATTCGTACATTTGCCTCTAATCATATAACACGAGTGCTTGCTGTTATATTGCGCCTTTTCATATGTTGTAAATCTGCGTGTTTATTCTTACGTTCTTGTTTTCTCACTCATATATTATGATACGGGCACACTAAGACGTATTTCACTTTTAACATTTGATACGCAACAAAGGAAAATGTGTTTATAGATGATGATTTCCTTTTGTATATTATATACGTTTCCGTCTAATTCAAAATCGATACGAGAACCTAGATTAAGCACTGCTAAAACTTTCAATAGGACAATCCACCTTTATTGATATATCACATTTCGTGTTGACAAATTCTTACTTGCCATCACAGAATCACAAAACAGTAGGTGAACAAAAATATGAACCGTTTTGTGTTCATTAATATTGCCTCCGTTTATAACATGTCGCTCAAAATGTTCACCGCTTCACTCACCACAACAAGTTACATTGAGGGCGTTAAAAATGTGTAACTGCTACACAACCGGAAAATAGGGAAACTTATAATTAATGTCCTTGTTTCTAAGCTAAATACTTACTTGATCATATGACGATTGGGGATTAATTATCCCCTAATTCCTACGAAGTGAAACTTTAACAGCAGCTCCCTGTACCAGTTGCCTCCCCTAGTTCCCCGTGAGCCCCCTAGGTGGCTCACTAATCCCAATGACAATTCAGTTCTAATTTAACAATCAAAACCAATTGAGAAGGGAGACGTGAGGGATTCGATATGATCAAGTTAGCATTTAGCTTAGAAACAAAGAAATTAATTATAAATTTCCCTAGTTTCTTGCGCTAACTTACTTGATCATATGACGATTGGGGAGAATCCCACAGAAGGAGGTGGGACCAAGCAAATACCAAATTATATATAACAGGAGCGACAACTGAAAATATCGAAAGAAATGCCTTTCCCCGGAAAGGAAACATATTTCAATTCGTACTCTCCTCACCGTAAATAACTCTCGAAGAGAGGATACACAGGAACTTCAACCCCCCCCTCTTTTTTTATCGCTGAGAAAAAAGAGGAAGGAAAGGTACTCACCACAGAGGACTTGCTATATAGCCCAAACTATGCCTAAGAGAACTAGGAGCTCCCGAAATAGACTGAGCAGTTACTTATGGACCCAAAGAATAAATATCATCTTGCAAAAGCGTGAAATCGCGGAGATAGTAAGACGTAAAAGTAGTTTGAGATCGCCAGTAACAAGCTCGTAAAATGTCCATCACGGAACGATCTGTCCACAGAAACCAAGAAGCCGCAAACACCCAAATCTCCTGAACAGAGACAGAGCAGAGCAGAAAGCCTAGCTTCAGGAGACGAAACAGTTTTGTAGGCTAACCGGACTGCATTAGATAACAAAGAAGCAATAGTTTTCCTGTTTACATACTTTATTAAAAGGAATAAATAATCTGCGGAGGTTCCCACGCAAAACTTAGATTTATTAACATACATAACTAGAAAACGCACCGGACATAATTTCCTGTCCTCTTCAAGCTCCGAAGAACGGAAATTACATAAGGCTGGGATTGCAAATTCTCCGCCTAGAACATCAGAAATAAGCTGATTCTTAGGTACAAAATCAGGAATAGTACAAATAAAATGAAAAAAACTTAAGACCAATCAGAAATATATCTAAACGATCTAACATCTAACGCATGAAATTTCTGATACTCTACCCGCTGATGCTAAGGCCAAAGACAAAACACATTTTATAAGGCAAAAGAATTAAATTCACAAGGATCCAAGGGCTCAAAGGGAGGTAGCAAGAAGGCTTTTAACACAAGTGCTAAATCTCACCGGGCAGGCTACAGTCTTTGTCTGTTGAGAGATCCAATGAGCCCAAATCAGCGCGCCTCAATTTTTACCAGAAGAAAGATTTACGCCAGTTATCCGTCCAATGATGCGAGAAATAGCTGAGAAATACCTTATTAGTTAAAGTGAGTGACCCAAAACAATGGGTACTTCCAATCAGAGTTGTGGGCGGAGGCCATTAGTATAAAAATAGACTCCAATTCCCTTAAGTCGATATGCCGACAAATCAAGATGGATATGATCCCTATTTTTATCGGTTCATTTATTAAAAAAATATATTATATATATATATATAAGCGATTTTTTTTCACCAAGTATTCCAATGCATAAATGTGCGTTTTATCGAATTCTTATGGTTATGGTCTCGATATTTAAAGGTCGGAAGTGAAAATGTAAATATGTTGATACATAACTACATTTATTTTCTGTATAAGAATAAATATTAGGCCTACTAGATAAACTGTATAAGAACTTTCACGTTCTAAACTTCTTAAATGACCCGATGAAAAATATATGAAAAGCTTATTGACTAACACACATTATACCCTACAGCTATGCTATTATATGCAAGATAAGTTGCAAATATACGAATAGACGCTCATTTTATACGATTAGGTGCAACATGTACATGTATGAATAAGCGTAAAACAAAATATACGATTAGGAGCAGATTATATGATTAGGCGCAAAAATTTATACGATTAGGCACATAGGCGTAGGGGACGGGGGGGCTATTTTTTTCGGGCAAAATTCGGGCATATTAAGATATTTTTCGGGCAAAACATCAGACACAAACGTCAATATGTTGAACTGTCATTGTTTATTTTTTCATTTCTCCAACCTGATTATATATAAACAAG
>JAQQZZ010121692.1:0-14519 GCA_030265115.1 Mopalia vespertina
TGTTGTTATTTTACAATAAATATTGTAAATAAATAAAATCGCTGATCGTTTTCTTTCTGTTTGGTTCCTACCGTAACCCAGTGGGAATTACCCCATGTTCGCAAGCCAAGATTAAGACATGGGTGTATTAACCTTGGCACATTACAAACCTCTATCGTGTTATCTGAGTCGAATAAGGGCTCATAATCCTGTCCCATCTGGGGTTTTCACCTAAATCCCCCGGCCAATGTAATAAGCTGATTCTACGACAGTAAGACTGAGGGAAAAATAATGACTGAAAGCAGTACTCGAAATCAACTTATAAACATGATCAAGAGCAGGTTTTCTGTTCACAGTTTAAATACTATCCAAATCCAGTCGTTCTATTTTTTAGAGTCTCATTTTGTAACGATCAAGTACCATTTAGCTTTTCAACGCAGACGGGCTGTAGGCCTAAGCAAGGCATGGAGGTAACACGGCTACGGTTTTAATCAAATGTTAGAGTCTGAAGATTTTTGAAAAGAACTATCAAAACAAAAACACGTGACTATTGTGCGATAAAGTGTCGCTGATAGGCTGGGGTCCCACGATTTCGGTGTATGCTGCCAATAGAAATCCTGCATTTGAGGCTAGGGCAGAACACAAAAAGCCATGAAATGTCGCATGGTATATCCACAGCAGTCTATATACAGAGATACCATGTGTTCGGATGGTGGAATTACCCCGACGTTCAGCTCTCCTATGACAATAACTTCAGTGGGAATTACTCCGATGTTAAGCTCTTCGATGACAATAACTTCAGTGGGAAGTAATACAAGGTTGATCTCTCTTGTGACAACTGCGACGATGACGACCTGTCCCATAGACAATAGCGCCAATGACAATTGCTGTGATGATATTTGCTTTAACGAAAATGACTCCGACAGCAGCTTCTGTGTGCGACCTTTGTCTTGACGGTAATAAATACGACAACTGTTCCTCTTATAGCAGCTATGACTTATATCATTTAAACAAAACTGCTTGAATACCAAAGAAAACTCATCGGTTTTTAAATCAACGAATTAATCTTTATTTATCTTCTGTTTGAGCTTTTGCATCTTTGCGCCATGTGAGTGAAATAACCTCAAGTACGGCGTTAAACCCTAATCAAAAACCAACAAACGTTTTTTTATCGAATGAACAATGATATTGTACTTGTCCAGATAATTATCCTTAACATTTCAGCTGTATCCATTAAACTGAAGTTTGACAGGTGAATAATGAAGGGAATTGTACAAAGCAAATTGCAACATTTCAGTTTCACAACTACTGTATCTGCTTTTGGTGGTTTGATAGCTAATACACTTATACGATTGCAAGTTCATGATTCGTGCATTCAACTAAGCCCACAGGCACTAAATATTCACTTTCAGTGTAACATCTGTAATACTGAGTGGTATCATTATTTTCATATCCTGATTAGGTATTTTATCCTATATATGGATTTTAAAAAAGGATATAACTCTTGATGTTACAGTCCAAATACTTCCATATTTAGCGAACTGTAATCATTCTATTAGACGAATATACCTTCATTTGGCCAGTTAACATCAAGTAGGGTTACAGCTATTACATTCATATAAAAATAAGCAAATTCTGTAAATTGCAATCCGATGAGGTTATATTTCGATAGGTTGCTCAAGAAGCTGAGGTATACATTCAATTCAAATTTGTAATTCAACGGGGTCCACTTAATGTTAGTGTATCACAAAACACACAGTTAAGGACAATATGTCAATATGGTGCAAATATTTATAATAATGCATCATAATTCCACATGTGTGGTTAAAATGTCACCTCCTTGCATCCACGCCTTCGTCTCATATCTTTGCAGCATATGCATGCGTCTTCGAGCCTTCGCATCGCTTCATCTAGCCTTCGACATGTATCATCGCACATTCGCATTTCATTTTCTGTTTACGTCTTGGTATCATAGCCGTAACCTCGCAAATTCCTATCATGTATTTGAACACATTTCCCTCACATCAAAATAATAAATATAACTACGTTTACTGCGTTCTGCGTGCCACAACCGCGACACGTTCAACTGCCGAACTCATTCAACCAGACATGTATAAACGAGTTTGAGTCCGCATTTCGATCTTGATGAATAGGGAGATCTTTTAAAGGAATACCGTTGAATACGAGGTTAAACATAAATGAACCCTTTACATCAATCCAACTAACACACATGGATTAACCTCAAAATCAACTCAATACAGATAACTCGTAAATACGAGTTAGCTATCTCGTTAACTAACTAACTCGTAATAACGATATAATTATTTACTAACTCGTAATTACGACACACTTATTCGCGATAACGAGATAGTTAACTCGTTATTAAGACAAACTAAACTCGTAATAACGAGATAGCTAACTCGTAATTACGACATACTAACTTGTAATAACGAGATAACTACCTCGCAATTACGACACACTAACTCGTATTAACGAGAAACATGTAGCTAACTTGTATTTACCACATACTATAACTCGTAATAACGATATAGTTAATTCGTAATTACGACATATTAATTCGTATTAGGAGATAGGTTGAAGACATGGCACTTACTGGCTTGGGTACCGTCCGGTCTGGGTTAGGTATCTGGGTATATCGCATTCAAAGGAAAGAACCGAGCAAGAAATATAGATGCAAACATGTTTATTCTGACAACAAAAGCTATAGGAATACTAATTGTCAATTTAAAGGTTTGGGAATTTGATGGACAGTTAATGGATGTCTGTTCCACATCATGGGTGAAAACAAGTATGCAATTCATCGTAATTCCAGTCATGCTAGTTAATTTGTGTGTAGCATTTCCAGCGTCTTAATTTACTTCTTTATGTTGGTAAACTTCTTACAAATCAATTCTTTGATGGCGTTTCTCATTGCGGAGCTACATATAGCATATAAAACAAAATTGATCATAGAATTAGTTTGAATAAGAGAATTGGCAAACAAGAGAAGAATTCTGAATGTGGAGTCATTCAGTCCATGTCCGTTCAGAGCAACCGAGATCGATAGAGCTGCACCCAGAGAATTACAAGCGAAAAAGGCAACAACAATGGCAAAGAGCAGACGTGTGATCTGAGAGTCACGTACGTTTCGATTTTTAGAAGATTTCCCGGTTTCTTGCGACGTGAGTGTCTGCGCATTTCTTTTCGCCGCGCCAAGTTTAATCACTATTACTGTGTTAAGTGTCCCAATAATCAGAAAAGGAATCGTATTGTTGAACAGAAATGACAGCCAAAAGTTGGTCGCAAGGAAATACGGGCTATTGCCTATAGCTGTAATTTCTGGCGCAAGGTACGTTTCTCCAGTGGCTGGATGCAACTTGGTGGCCACGGTGTACATGAAAAACCGAGGCAAATTTAAACCTATTCCAAAAAGGTAGATGGACGCTACAATTATCTTCAGACGTATAGTGGAGGGAAATAGCTTGGCTTTTAAAGGGAAAGCTATCACTGCAAACCGTTCGACTGTGAAGGCCACGATTATCCATACTGATGTTGTGTATTGCATGTAGACAATTGGCATAACGTAGGCTATATAGTAACTGTAAAATGTCTTCCACGCCAAGGTCCCATAAACACTCGGGTAGACTTTAAACACCCATGGAATTGAGAACGATAGGAAGATAAGGTCTGATATAGACAATCCAATCAGGTAGATACTGGAACTGGATGCTAACGTACCTCTGTACAGAAGAAGAACCGTAATGGAATTGCCGAAAAATCCGACAGTTAACATAACTGGTGTATAGATTCCGGTGACAGCAAAGTTCGTAATGTTGTATAGGCGAATATTATCAGTAGAGAGGTCAGGGGCATCCAGTTCTGTTCCATTCGTCATTTTGAGCGAAGAGTTTGTGCTGTTTGCTGTGACTGATGTATTGTATGCTGTATTCCATCCCAGACTGTTAGGAAAGAAGAAATAAAGAAGGACCAGTTGAAGCTTCCACATTTTCCTAATGACTGAACCCTTGGATAGAATGTACATGGGGCTTTACCCAACATGTGCTTGACAAGATTTTATGAAGATTCGCATTACGAAACCTGTCATTTTGACTCAACTGGAAATGATCACCTTTAACGACTGACTGCGTCTGGAAACAACGATAGAGCACACACTCGATTTAACACTAACTTTATGTCAAAGTTGTGACATTTGAAACAGTAAACTGCTATAAATCGTTTCTGGCTGGAAGCCGTTAATATAGGGTTAATGTTCCACTTCTTGTCGTTTTCGGTTGATCAGTTTTATGCCTTCTTTTGTCTACACAAAGAAAATATTTAACTGCATTGACCTGGAAAAAAAAGTAAGTTTACGCATTAGGGGGCTAATGTCAAAGAGTAGTCTTTATCTTCAAACAACACTTGTTTTAGATGGCAGACAATCCACGGAGTTTATTTGACGATGTATACACCTATATGAGTAGGGAGATTACCAGTAGTCAAGGAAACTGGAATCCAATGACGTTTGCCCGATGGCGTTATGTTTTAAATCGTTTATCTCTTGAGATTAATATTCTTTATGTTCTCAACGTAAGCTATTTATTTATGATATCGCACATGTGCCTTCAAGATTAATGACGTTGCTTGCCTCCATCATCCGAATGATGCCACGAAACACTGGTTGCGTCAGACATGCGGGTCATTTAACTTAACCTTGCTTACATCAACCAGACGTTTTCTCTAATCATTGTTTGCCTCCATCGCCAAGATGTTGCCACTTATCATTGCTTGCTTTCAAGATAGAAATGGCACCAGTAATCGTTGTTTTAACTATCGAGTTTTCAAAATCTTTAAAATTTTTTAAAAAATTATTTGAATATACAGAGAGTCGTTGAAAAAATAAACAGGAAAAGTACATTTACAACACATTAAATAGGGCAAATATGGTAGGGAAAAAGAGAAAATAGAATTGAACATTTCGAATTAGAAGAATATACAATCAGAGACAACGATGACGCTTGTTCTATCCCTAAAAAATACTTTTTTTTTATATAAATGTACACATATATTTACATACATTCTTATACATAGACATTCATATATACAAACATAAACAAGTACAAAACATGTATATAAAAGCATACATATGCATATACGTACACATACCAATATACATAGACACAAAAATATGCACATATGTATAGTGCAATAGCCAATTAAATATATGTCATTGAAGTAGTCGGTGAAATTGTTTAGAACTTAACATACAGTAACCTTTTTTCAAACAGTAAAAGACCCATTAGAGTACCCTGTCCTAACGACTGTGCATGGAAATAAGATAAGATTTAAGTTTAGATTTAAATAGAGATAGGGAAAATATGCATTTGAGGTTATCTCTATTGGCGTTACCGATCATTCTTTACTTCCATAACCTGATACTGTCACTTAGAATCGCTTGCCTCAGTCAAGAGAATTTCATTGACTATTGTTTGACTCCATCATCCAGACGATTGTACCAATCTTCGTTGCCACCATTAACCAGCTGATATACCTAATCATTGCTGGTCTTCATGATCCAAATGTCACTTATCATTGCTTTGGTCCATCATCTTGATGATTTTATTAACTACTGCTTGCTTCCAGCAGCAAGACGATGTCATTGCTTGCCTCCATCATCCAGCTGATATCATAAGCCTTAGAGGATGTCACCCAGCACTGCTTGTCTCTTGTGTTAAGCTGTTTTCACTAAGTATTGCTTGTCTCCACATATTCAGCTGTTTTCACTAAGTATTGCATGTCTCCAGTATTCAACTGTTTTCACTAAGTATTGTTTGTCTGCAAAATTAAGTTGTTTTCATTCAGTACTGTTTGTCTCTAGTATTCAACTGTTTTCACTATAAGTGTTCATTATTCAGGAAATATTACTTCTGTCCAGTGTTCAGCTGCTGTTTGTCTCCTTTATACAGATGTTTGCACTAAGTATATTTTTCTTCAGTATTCAGATGTTTTCACGAAGTAATCCTTGTGTCAGTATTCAGATGTTTTCACGAAGTATTTATTTTCTCTAGTATTCAGATGTTTCTCTAGTATTCAGATGTTTCTCTAGTATTCAGATGTTTTCACGAAGTAATCCTTGTGTCAGTATTCAGATGTTTTCACGAAGTAATCCTTGTGTCAGTATTCAGATGTTTTCACGAAGTATTGATTTTCTCTAGTATTCAGATGTTTCTCTAGTATTCAGTTGTTTTCACTTACATGTAGTATTGTTTGCCTCCAGTATTCGGATGTTTTCACTTAGTATTGACTTTCCCAGTATTCAAATGTTTCTGTAGTATTCAGGTGTTTTCATTTAGTATTGTTTGTGTCCAGTATTCAGATGTTTTCACGAAATATTACTTGTGTCCAGTATTCAGATGTTTTCGCAAAGTATAACCTGTGTCCAGTATTCAGTTGTTTTCACGAAGTAATCCGTGTGTCAGTATTCATATTTTTTCATTAGTATTGACTTTCTCTAGTATTCAGATGTTTCTCTAGTTTTCAGCTGTTTTCACTTAGTATTGTTTGTGTCCAGTATTCAGATGTTTTCACGAAATATTACTTGTGTCCAGTATTCACATGTTTTCACTTAGTATTGCTTGTCTTCAGTATTTAGATGTTTTCATCAATTATTGAATGTCTCTAGTATTGAGATATTTTCACTTATTATTGCTTTTATCCAGTATTCAAATATTTTCACAAATCATTACTTTCTTCCATTATCGACATAATGTTTGCACTAAGTATATTTGTCTTCAGTATTCAGATGTTTTCACGAAGTAATCCTTGTGGCAGTATTCAGATTTTGTCACTAAGTATTGATTTTCTCTAGTATGTTTCTCTACTATTCAGTTGTTTTCACTTACATGTAGTATTCGGATGTTTTCACGAAATATTACTTTTGTCCAGTATTCAGATGTTTTCACTTAGTATGGACTTTCTCCGGTATTCAGATGTTTCTGTAGTATTCAGGTGTTTTCATTTAGTATTGTTTGTGTCCAGTATTCAGATGTTTTCACGAAATATTAGTTGTGTCCAGTATTCAGATGTTTTCACTTAGTATTGCTTGTCTTCAGCATTTAGATGTTTTCGCAAAGTATAACTTGTGTCCAGTATTCAGATGATTTCACGAAGTATTCCTTGGGTCAGTATTCAGATGTTTTCACTAAGTATTGACTTTCTCCAGTATTCAGCTGTTTTCATGTAGTATTGTTTGTCTCCAGTATTCAGATGTTTTCACTAAGTATTGACTTTCTCCAGTATTCAGATGTTTCTCCAGTTTTCAGCTGTTTTCACTTAGTATTGTTTGTCTCCAGTATTCAGATGATTTCAGGAAATATTACTTGTGTCCAGTATTCAGATGTTTTCACTAAGTATTGACTTTCTCCAGTATTCAGATGTTTCTGTAGTATTCAGCTGTTTTCACTTAGTATTGCTTGTCTTAAGCATTCACATGTTTTCATCAATTATTGTTTGTCTCTATTATTGAGATATTTTCACTTATTATTGCTTTTCTCAAGTATTCAAATATTTTCACAAATCATTACTTTCTTCCGTTATCGACATAAATCAACCAATGATTGCTTGTCTCAATCAACTGGACGATGTTGGCCTGTAATGAAATTGACAGTTTTTGTACACCCATGATGCAAATTTTATTGGACAACGAGGACCAACTTTTGTTTTGTCATGTTGGAAGGCATTTGTTTGACCGTGTCGGCCGCGTCGTTCAACAAGCTCAAATAGCGTCAAACATGTTGGATGAAGTTGGTGAATGCATCTATTTTCCAATAGCAACCAACATTTGTTGTCATATACTTTCAATATTAATCAATCAACAAATAGATAGCGTGTGACATCGTCTTTGTAACATAACCAAAGCTGAGTGCTGAGTTTTTTCACCTCAGGCAGATTGTATGTTTGTATATGAGAACATCCCATGCTTTATTAAAACACCTTTTAACCTGTAAAGTTAGAGGTTGCGGGCTCGATCGTCAGACGGTGGAGGCATGCACATTTCTCTTCCACTACATTTAAAGGGAAAGACAACTGTTTTTCGACCTAAACTTATTTTTTTATTGCATATATTTAAAAGCAACCATCTGTATTGCACTTGCAACCATCTGTATTGCACTTGCAATTAAATAGTTAATTTAAAAAAAAAGGAACTGACGTCATTGTTTGAAAACACGGTAGTTATATCATCTAGTCGTGGCTGTCCCCTATTACCTGCACTGGTGGATGCTTTCATATCAAGCCGAAAGGGAGGGTTCCGTTCCCAAGCGAAACAACAACAAACAACCGCTTGTAGATATCAACCTGGTACTAAAAACCGTTTTTTTTTTAAAAACCGCATGTCAGATGAAAAGCTTGTGTATATGTCGTGTTTTATAGATGCCTTCCAATGCATACATAAGCAAACGGACACACTGGTGACCGACCGAGTTTTCGAACAATGACGTTAGCCACGCTTGTTAAATTAACTAATTACCGGCTATGCTTACTCCAATGCAAGTGCAATACAGATGTTTGTCTTTGAAAATATGTAATAAAATAATACGTTTAGGTCGAAAAACAGTTGTCTTTCCCTTTAATACATATATATTGCCGTATAATTAAAGGAAAAGGCACTCGATTTTACAGTGGGTTTTTATCGTATTTAAATACCATGTTAGTAACATAACAGCCCTCAGATCAAGAAACTAATTAAAAAGAAGTTAGTAATTAAAATATTACAAACCGGAAGTGACGTACGTGGTGCAAGTGACCCACAACATATCGTATGCTATTGCAGTGTTAAACGTATGGTTATCTCATTTCTGACAGGAGTTCTGCCTGCCTGCGTAGTACATGGGTGTGACAATTATGAATTGTTTAATGCAAAAGGAATTCCGTTTCACTGTTTCCTGAGATATTCTGTTTTTTTAGGCAGGGGCTGGTTAAAATCAGAAACAAAGATTTGCCAGTAATTGCATCATTAGACATGTTAAAGAACTTGAGAGTGTGCGTAAAACATTTTGTGCCATTTTGTGCCAGCACGAATAGACCGATTTAAAGGTAACAAAAATTAGATTGACGTTTACCGTGTGTATTTCTATTTGGCCCAGAACAAAAGGCTAGGATAGATAGGAATACATTCACGAAGGGCGAGGAGGGTCGACGCCAGACAGAAAGAAGGCAGGGCAGTTTTGTCTCGGGTTCAGCTAGTCAACAGCGAGGGAAAGACGCTGAGCTTTTCACTGATCTCCAGCCCAGTATCAATAAGGTTAGGGCAGAAAAAAGAGCCTAAACCGAGTACTGATATGGAAAATTTTAGATCCCCATTCATGCTAACACCCGTTAAATTAAGCAGTCCTTTCCATTTTGTATTGATTTTTAGGTCATTCGATCTGACATATCAGGTCATTACACCATGCCAATGACCTGATATTTACCTGATAGGCCTGCATATAGACTGTATAATACTTGTAAGTCCTTAAGAATACGTATTTGCCTCCAGGCCTACACACTGCTGTATCCACCGTTATTTTACTTATATCTTTCCTCCTGTCTTCAAGTTCTTCCTTAGAATAATTTGGTACAAACCTGTACGGTAATAATTCTGCCTGATAGAAAAATTCAGAGAAGAACTTGACTCGAATATGATAGGTTTATCGAAGATATAGCATATGAAATGTTGTGGTTATTGAGTGTCAATTGTACCGCGAACGTCCTTTCCGGTTTGTAAAACTTTTAATTTCTGGCTTCATATTAATTAGTATCTTAATCTGAGGACTGTTATGTTACTAAAATAGTACTAAAAAACGAACAAAGCCCACTATAAAACCGCGTGCTTTCTCCTTTAATTTGTTTCATACAGGTCCAATTGTGTTACTCTGATGCTCGAATAAAAGTGTAATCTAATCTCCGCTGTAGCAAACCTGTTGGAAACACCCACAGCTTGACATGTTTGAAAATGGAACATCATGATTAGTCAGCACGAGACATCTGATTGTCAACGAACGTCAAGCACGAGTTGGATATCAATTGTCAAGAGATGACAAATCATGATGTTCTATTCTCAAACGTGCAGTACTTGTTTTTTTAAATTGGATGTATTAGTTTCAGTGTTTAATACAAGTTCAGTAGTATAGAGTGAGCAACTCAGCGCACATTTGCTACTAATTAATAAGGAAGGGTTTAACGTTATCAAGTACTAATTGTTTATTACATAAATAGTAGGGTGGTGCCATTTTTGGCAGTAATATTTTTTTATGTAGTAATAATTTTTTACATTTTTTTATTACATATTACATACAAAGAAGGATTCAACGTTATTATTCTGCTCCTGGAACAGCACCTTAGTACATGTTAAATAAGGTTTATTTTTAATGTTATTGCGTATGAATGGGCGGCCTCCTTTACGTGACGTCACCGCGGTGAAACGTGTGTGTATGGTGTTGTTGCATGACATGGAAAATTTAAATAAAAATGAGTTCTTACTAAAACTGTGGGTGTGGGGGTTTAGTGTTGGATTGTAATTGCATATTTGTGGAAGACCTCTTTCGTAAGATTTGTTTGGCCCTGATAAGGGCCTATGGAATTAAACACGCTGGTGTGTGTTTTTTTACCCTGAACATCTGGTCGCCTATCTCTCTACAGCATCTGCCTCTGAAGGTGGGTTGATCGATACATCTGGGTGGAGTGGAACGGGTAGATCGTCGCATTTGTCTACCTGTAGCGAGTTGATCCAGGACCCAGTGTTAGTTGATGACTTGGGATTCGGCTCCATACACGTCTTTTTTCACCGGTTGTGAGTAGGCTTGATGTTCTGGTCTCCCAGGTTCTTTAAATGGGTGGACTGTCGGTCAGTCGGCGTGATGGGTGGGCTGCTGGTTGTTTTGGGGGGCTGGCAAAAATCTGCCACTGCCCCAGGACTGGTCCTCATTAGTCCAGGCTTCCCGACCGTGTAAAGCCTCAGACTGTGACTCAGCTGGCAGCTCGCCTTGTCTCGTCTCGTCCACCGGCTTCTCATCTTCCGCCTTCTGATCTGTTAAGTAGTTGAGGAGGAGAGCGTGGAGTAGTATAAGAACGGCGGGTTATGGCGCAGTTTTCCTGGGACCCTCACCACCCTCTCAGGAGGGTCCCAGCATACATACATAACTGCCCCCGACATGTAAGCCAAACGCACCACCAGTCGGCGGCCTCATTGATGTTGATGCGGTGATTTTCTAGGTGGAAAAAACCTGAGGAGTGGCCTGCCCCTAGTTACTTGTAGATAAAGAGATGACAGCCGCAATCAACAAGTAATTGTCGGAGGACCTCTGAGCGTTGCGTCGTAACAAAAGATTAGCTTCTTCTCTCCTCTGATGGATCCACACATTTTCTTCATGGTCACTCACAGCTTTCGTCTGTTGTCTAATCCGCTCCTTCTCTTGGTCATATTTGTTCGCCTCGGAGAGGATGAGGCTGTATTATTCAGCAGATATGTTGTCGTCCTACATGGCCTTGGAAATTTGGTCCGAGATTGTGTTTAGCTTAGATTCGGCCATGACGCGAATCTCGTTATGTTTTTCGGCCTTTGCTTGGAGGCAGCGGGTTATAAATTTACTGGTGACGGCTGCCAGCACGCAGACGCCTGCCGCCGCTTCTAAACCGACCACAACAGGCGCCGCAATAACTGTGGAGAGGGGGCCAATCCCCGATGCGCCTAGCCCCAGGCCGACGGCGGCGAGAGCCGTCTCAACGCCATCACTGGCGTTCTCCCCCACTGGTACCTTTGGCACAGGGAAGCTCTGTTCTCTTTTTCCTTCTTGAGGCGATGCTCTATCTCGCCTATAAGCTTGAGCCGATGACTATGGGAGTCTGGCATAGTGTCTTGTTGATGAAACGGACTATCAGTTTCAGTTTCATCAAGCATGGGATAGAGACCCATGATAGCTAGGCAATTGGGTTAGCTATCAATATCCTCAATTAGGAAGTTGTCAGGCTGTGGGTGCTATAATACAGACGGCGAAGTTTAATTGGACCAAGATGCAAGCGACAACCCGCTTTTTGCGATTTGGTGGGTGACGCCTGGCAGGCTAAAGTATACGATTGGCTCCACCGGCCCGTCGGGTACGCGAATGTAGATGTGCACAAGTTGATTTGAGGCCTAAGTGACCCATCTCAATTTAACACCATCGATGAGAGGAACAAAGTCGTCTGGGCGATCTCCAAAGACCACTGCAATGAAAACTGTGCCACCTGACACAACAAGACGAGAACTAAATTCACTTGTAAGGTTTAATGTACCAGAACGGGCCCCTTTCGTTCCCAGCACATAGCCATGCAAGGGATTGTCCTCGACTATGATGTTTATCTTGTGCCCTGGGACATTGGCAGCCAATAGCTGACCCTTATTCTGTATATTTTTGACAGCGTGGGCTTTTCCCAAATACAACAAGGGCAGGGTAGGTTTTATCTCCAGGTGTCAGCCGCCCAGCACATTGATCGTTTCTACTATTTGCCTTTATAGCGGAGCTTGTAATTTCGATTGGCGACAAGACTGCCCACAGTGACATAGTTTAAATCTAAAAATTTTAGAGGAGCGCTCTGCTGGGGCGCAGGCACTTCACACGCTTTTATACTCCACCAGACAGTTGGAAGGCATATGTTTTCTGTTCCAGCCTCTCCAAACCCCTCAGTGTCTCCCAGGTCTGCATGGCCAGCGGTTGAACAGGGTTTGACGATCACAGGCCCTCCAACATCTGTCATGGTGCGGCTCGTAGATGTAAGACCGCGCTGAAGTAGTTGGTATCTACGTTACCCCCTAACTCGTCTAACACTTTGACAGTAATTGTGGGGATGACGCCTGGCGCCAGTCGTTTATACTGCAAGGCAGGAAAGGAGACTGTCCGGCCGCCGTTACACCGCTCGTTCTCTACTGGCATCTAACCGCTCATCTCGCATTGCCCATACGCCGCCAAAGCTGATAAAGGCTCCGCTAGGAATGAACCCTAACATCGTCCCGAGCCCCCTGGACAGTGTTACCTTCTTGGTAGAGGATATTGTACCACAGTGGACTGTAGGTAAGGTCACAGAGGGCGATCTCGAACACGCCTTTCTCGTTTTCAATCAACCGACTGAGCTCAACGACCTCGCCATTTAGAATGTTCGTCAGTGTTATATAATCATCTTACAATGGAGATGACGGCGTTTATCTTCAACACTGACGTGAAATATGCAGCGACGGCAGGACCCCGAAACCGTTTCATAACGACCAGTGACCTGATAGAGCCCACAGTCCAGGTCCCCAAGTCTAACTCCTCCCAGGTCCCGTTTCCGGACGTGTTTCAGAAGTACGTTCTTCCGCAAGTATCAAGTAGTCAATTGATACAGGCGTGGTACAGCAACTCTATGCAGATCTGGCAGAACCAAGTCAATTTCGCTGTGTGGTGTGCCACCACAGGCTGAGATGTGTCAGGGAAGGCGAGATCCAGACCCCACTCCCCCAAGACCAAGCCTTGGAAGCACATAACAACTCGTACAACAGCGTGTGAGCGAATTTGCAGCGAGATGGGCGTGTCTCCGAATACCGGCTGGCGGCGAAATGGGGTTAATAAGGGCCTGGGGAAGGCCTATTCGTACATGACCAGGCAGGGGTACCACGTGGCGGGCATGGGTCCCAACGCAGGCTATTAAGACGAAGCCCACATATCTTTCAAGAGAAGCCCCATCTCTCCGCCACTGATCCCCAAATCCGCGCTCTGTATCGCTTAGATGTCTACTACCAGATCCACCGGATCCTGGCGGAGATATAGACCCCTCCCCAAGACCAAGCCTGGGAAGCACATAACAACTCGTACAACAGAGGAGCGTATGAGCACATTTACAGCGAGATGGGCGTGTCTCCGAATACCGGCTGGCGGCGGAATGGGGTTAATAAGAGCCGGGGGAAGGCCTATTTGTACTGGACCAGGCAGGGGTACCACGTCACGGGAATGGGCCCCAACGCAGGCTATTACGACAAAGCCCACATGTCTTTCAAGAGAAGCCCCAGTAAGTATCACATCGACTACATCCAGCAGGATCACATTTCCGATTGGACGACCTTTATCACGGACAAGCCGCAGGGCTTTACACATCCCGGCGTTGAGAGGTTAAACGACAGTCTGGGCGATTCTAGGGGCTCAGACCCAGACAAGGACGCGTGGTATAGGAGAAGGCACCGCGTCGAGGCGGCTCTTGTGAACCTGGATGGCTGCGAGGATGTCGTCGAAGATATTAGCTCTGGCGAAGGACGGGCTGGCGATAAGTCATCCGAGCTTGTGTTCTTCGTGAGGCCGCACGGTCTTTACATCAACCCGCTTGCGGTGGTTCTCCATCGTCTTCGGAAAGGGCTGCAGGTTGCGGTAGTGGAGCACATAGCGTTCCTTATCGCGGAGGTTGGGGACCAGCTTCTCAACCTCTGTAGGCGCCGCCCCAACGCCAAGAAGGTTGTGCTGATACTCCGACATCCACTCTTTCGGGACTACCATGCGCTCCGG
>JAQQZZ010121703.1:0-47171 GCA_030265115.1 Mopalia vespertina
GTACAGCGAGAGAGAGGGGGAGGGGAGGGGGGGTTGAAGAAAAAGAATAACATAGTTTACATATAGAGTGACATTCTTAAATACATACCCGTGTGTATTATATGTATACAGACAAACAGATAGGGGGAATTTGAAATGCCCTTGAGTATGGCGTTGTCGTTAAACCCCAATCAGACAAGGTAAAAATCATTAGAGGATAGAAATAAAAAAACTGTTTCTTATCTGGAGTCTAATAAACTTTCTGCATCCAAAAGTATTTTCTAAATGTTATTTTATATTCAAGCACCCCTCTCACTTCCGCCCCGTATGTAAAGCGATATATGGATGACCTTGCACCCTTCTCCCAACTCATAAAGTGGAAATCTTGGGTCCCTAAATTCATGGGACAGTCTACTACCTGACCAGTTTGTCCATACCATAAAGCTGCATGTCGGCAGAAACAACCTGTTAAAACCAATACATTTTGAGAGGATTTTGAATTAAAATTGAGAGTTGTCTCTCTGCCAACTGGTGCAGCTTTTAGTAATTATTATTTAGATCAGTAGAGATAGTCCCATGTGTTAACTGCTCAACTATGTGTTAACTGCATAACTTGTAGCCTAACTCAGCTGGGTGTTTTGGGTGTGTAAGAACAAAATGAGGTGGCCTTCCTATCACCAAAGGGCAAATATCCTAATCAAAATGTTTCTTTATTGGCGATATTTTCAGAAAGTCAACCATTATTTTATTTTGGCTTTAAGGAGTAATAGTGCAGATCAGTGTATCAAAGAAATTGATTTTGTGCCAGTAAGTGCCAGGAATTTCTATATTGGAACTTCTTTGTCAATTCTGGATTTTATATGTTAAGTCTTTCATTTTGTTTTTGATGAATTTTTTTTTCTTTGTCATATCTGTGTTTTGGGAACATTGATTGCTTGAGTGTGTTTCTGTCAGCATTTGACCGAACACAAAGGCAGGATAACTGTTATTGTGTAGTTGTTTAATAAGACGCTGCCAGCTGCATATCCTGTAGTTCTTCTGGTAGCCGTCAGCAGTGCTATTACCGCTCTTTTAGTGTGTGTAGGACTCAATCCTATCATGGCCCTTCTGCTCAATCAATTATTGATCTCGGAGAAAATTAAATCTAGCCATCTTTTTGCCTAACCTCCTTGGACACTTTTCTTCAATTTCAGCTGGAGTTGTGTGCACAGCCGGGGGTCGTTCTCGTGTGCTCAACACTTTATCCAGGCGAGAAAAGGAGAAGAGGTTTTGACCATCAACCAAGATCAGCCCAGTCCAGTCCCCAGACGGAATTTAAGGAATTAACCAAATATTTTAAAGAGTTTTCAGTATCCCACTCCCTTGGGGATTAACTAGAGCAAACCTCAGGGATTATTGGTTTAAGTCCAAGTCCCAGATACAAATTAACAAAACTTTATTGGTGATAATGATTTCACGACTGCATACGTTATCTGTGATGGATTTGTTGGACTGCAGTGTTGTATCCCTTAGGGCAACGTCGCTCTCTAGGATTTTATTATTAACGTTGTTGTTGTTACTGACACAATGTAGCCATCTGGAGGCATGTGAATTTGGAGCTCCTATTTCCGGACCTACAGAGTGTGTCACATTCAAACCCGAAGGTAAGTTGAGACTTTTGTTTTCATTTGTAGTATTATATATGTTTTTTAAATATCTGTATTTCAGCAAAACAATAAATGTATTATTTTTCAATTAATTTGGCTTGTTTTAAGTCTTCAAATGTTTTCAGGCATTATTGGGTTTTTTTGTTTTCAACAAGACAATACCACCATATGGTAAAGATATCAGTCATTTATAAAGCCAATTCTTTCTTTTGTGACTATATTCATTATAGATATTAAATACTTCGAATGCCTCACTGCAGGAAAATTTTGACCTATTACACAAACTCCTTTTTCGAGTTAAATCTGATTTGTAACTGTACACTGAAGCAATTACCATCATCTGACAGGGATTACTTGTGAACTCTACAGTACTGCATGAATAATTCATGGCTATCAATTTCTAGTTTCCATATGAAAACAAAATGTGTTATTGACAAGGAAGACATTGTCTATATGTATATCAGCTGTTACCTTTAGCTGATCACTTGTCTATTTATTAGACAATGGGATGTGCTGTTCCTCATCAATCTGGATCTGTTGCCTGTATGCATGGTTTATTTTGTCCACTTGTTACATGTAAAACAATTATCATTTTAACTAATTGAAATTAAATTATAATAATTTCCTCAACGAACAGTCAATAAATCTTTGCTAAAGACACACTTTATGTGTCTGACACTTTTTGTATAGCACACACATTTTACCTGCATAGACGTTTCTCCAGTTTTATGTTTTGTGAAATGCGCACACATAAAAATATGTTGAAAGTACATTTTATAAAACATCCTTTTTACAAGCTGAACATAATGTGTCTGGCCACTTTGCAAATGCATTTAAAAGGGCCATGTATGCTTCCTTCTTGTCAGTCAATGTAGAGTGTTCAAATGTGTCTGTCACATCATTTTTGAACAATGATAAAAACTCACATTTTTATAAACATGGAGATGCAACATTTTTTCCATACCTTCTAAAGGTACTCTACATGTAACATCATGTGATTATATTCAAGATTTTGATTTGTTTTTGAGTATTTTACATTTGAGAAACTTCAAAATGCTTGGGCATATATACATTTTGTGATATATTAAGCACAGTACAATTCTGAAGAATAAATACTATTTTTAAAATTCTTTTTCCCAGCATATTGTCTGTTTCTAAAGATTGTCTAGTTGCCAATACATATGTGTTTTGGGGCAAGACATATTAAGGCTTCGGTGTTTTTCCTTTGTTAGGATCCCATGGAACTTGTCAGATATGTTAAATAGATAGAGATAATTTACTCAGTACCAGACACTTCTGTGACTTCCTTGCAAATATGGTTGTAGGGCATTGTCAAATTAGAGCATCCCTAATTCCTGTATCTGATTTGAGTTTCAGGGTTAATGTCTTTAGCCCCAATCACAGTGTAATTGAGTGAAGCCTAAGGCAGTCTAGAATTAACAAGGACAAGTGAATGTGATTTGGGAATCTAACTTTGTGGCATTTTGGAGACCCCCTAAGGCACATGTTGTGTCACCCTTATGGCCGTGGCTTACATTGCTGATCCACAAATCATAATTATGCTGCAGGAATCCAACATGTTTAGGATGACTTGTGTTGGAACATCCCATGAATGGATCTGGTTCATCCACAGACTGATGCAGATTCCATTATGGTTGTGTTGCTGTTCACTCTTAAGTCTTTGGGGATACACTGTGGTCTTATTAATGAAATACCCTTAAACACAACATTAAACACTAATCAACCAATCCTTGGTATATTAATTTGCTAACTTTTACCCACCCAAATGTTATATTACACATCCATAGGGGCCTATCTCGAGTGGATGATTAATAAAATTATTGTTAACTTTATAATGATAATAATACTTAACAGATCCCCAAAACACTAGTAATGGATCCAAATTTGCTTAGTATAGTAAAATGTCAATGAGAAGACTTTGGAGTTTATTTGGGTCAGGTTCGGTTCAATGTTGTTCTAGGTTTGTCTGTGTTTGTTGGGATGGTGCCGGTTCTTTTGCAGCTCTGCCTGGTTGGCCTAAATTCATGCAACCAACATATTGATGTAGATGCATGTCACATAACAGACATTTCAAGGCTTATATAACACTTGCTGTCAATTGAACAAATACTCTCTACAGGCCTTGTGATCGTTGAACCGATGATGTGACATTTGAATCTTTCTGTTATTTGATAAATGGATGCGCATTTGAAATACTGGAAGTTTGTAGTCCGGAATGACAGAAATGTTAAGATTAGTCATATAGAACCCAGAGTGGAAATGTTAAGAACAATTAATTTTAAAAAAAATAATTTTATGTTTTAACTTCAATTTTACTATTTACAGTGTTTGTCTTTTCTCAATATCCTAGATTTGATGACATAATGCAGTCCACTCCATTCTTCACATCTCTCATCACTACTAGCTAAGATCTGTTCTCATGTTAAAGCTACTAGGAGGAATAGGGATTTCTTGTTACCCCAAAGACAAAACTCTTAAACCATATATTATTATCCTGCTCAAATACATACCTCTGTATACCTCCCTACTTATACACATTCAGACTATGTTGAACTCTTAAACCATATATTATTATCCTGCTCAAATACATACCTATGTATACCTCCCTACTTATACACATACAGACTATTTTGAATTCTTAAACCATATATCATTATCCTGCTCAAATACATACCTATGTATACCTCCCTACTTATACACATTCAGACTATTTTGTACACAAACTGGTCCAAATTGTGTACTTGCCCACATAACTGAAGAAATTGCACACCACTCTGAACAATTGTCATCAATATTGTTCTACATTTCAATGTAGCGGTTCAAAGAAAGTATCACAGAAGACTGAATGACTTATTTGTCATGATTTAAATATTTCAACACATTTATTTTATTGGGCTACCTAGTTTCCTTTTTATGTAAGTTTTTTCAGAATTCTTTAATACCGGATTCTGCACACATCTCTATAGTTTAATACACATAAGTACTGGTCTGTATTGTTCTGTGTATACATATGTCCATACTTACCTGGATGTTATTCTGATGGGACCTTTCAATATTTTTATCAAGTTGATGAAGAATTCAACAAAAGTTCGCATTTAAAATGTACAGCCACTCAAATGACTTTAATCACATCTTTGAATCGGCGGCAGGTATCAAAAGGGATCTTGTTATGCATCTGCTATTTGGAGCGGCTCATGGTTTGAAACCTTGAGCCAGTCATTATGTCACCAGTAATGTACATGTATGTAAAACACGGTGTAACTATAACCATGTCAGAGAAATGGTGAGGCCTGCTCAGAAATGGCCCTAGACAATGTCTATCAAGGGGGCTGCGTTCAATGGATGGTAGTTATAAACAGTACAATTTCCTGCATGTTTCCTGTAAGTATTTGTTTTAGACAGTATGCTATTTAAAGAAAGGGTGGTTAGACATATGTGTTCCACAAGTATAGTGTTACGTCTTGGTGCTTTTAGCAGAACACCCTCTGTTAAGAGTCAATACAAAGTTACAGTAATGAACTAATTGGCTAACATAAACTGTTTTGTATAGTCAACAATTCCGCTTTTCTTATAAACAATCTTTCCACCCTTTTGTTGCTATTTGTTTGAGGGAAACTAGACTTTTTGCACCACAGATCCTTTCTCTTGATTTTGTCTACATTGTGCCCATTCTTGTCTTTATGACTCAGCACAGTGCATTACAATAGAACGGTGTGTCGCATTTTTGAATCAACTGAACTTAAAATGTTTGAGAAGTTTCCTATTACACTGATTTTTATTCTCTGTTAAATAAATGTGATTTATAAGAAATACATCAAACTGATACTTTTTTGTACATTGTTGCTCTAAAAGTTTTGTCGAGCTTTAGACTCTGTAGACATTCTCATTGTACCTTTTCACTTGATTGACTTTATGCATTTTGACCTTGGTTTCCGTTCTAAACTTTGGGATCTGGAACTAAGCAGTGTAAATATTGACTTGTTCTGTTGGTTGGAGAGATGTTGTAAGAGTCTACCCGACTGGGTAAATGTTTGTTACATTGTCCCAGTTAACGAGTGTCAGGTTGTGATGTATGTGGTGTAAAATGTCCTCCTCTTGTTTAAACCACAGTAATGGCTGAGTTTAAGGTTACATCTGATAGCCCAGACCAGGAGATGAACGGACAGTTTTATTGTGGAGCAAAAGACAATAGCAGAGAAAACTCTAAACCACAAGGGAATCTGATATGTTATTGATTGTTTAAATGGGGGAGAACTAATGCCCATGTCAGCCCTCAACAAATAATATCATTGTCTGATTGCATGTCACACCACAATATAACATCTCCAGATTAAAGTTTTACGTAACTTGACAGGAATGTGGGCTCGGATATAATAACAAAGTTAATATGCTAATAAATTACTAAACTTTTTGGATATAAAATGATATCTGACATTATAAGAACTATTATATAAAATGATCTTTCCTTTTTTATCTGATTACATTGTACGTGTCCTTATAAATTCATCTTCTGGTCTATAAAATATGTTCCATACTGTTTAATAAATTCTGCTTTTATGATTTTAAATATCAGAGGAGTAAGAAAGAGTATGTGAGTCAGAGAGAAGCCAGCCATAACATTAGAGATATGACTCAGTTCTATTATAATAGATGTCATTAATGGCATATACATGTACTATGACAATGTCAAATCATAATGTACATTTTGTCTTGTAAACTTTTCTATAAGCTTACGTTTAACATATCCCCAGTTTTGACGAAAAAAAGATGAACATTTTTATGCAAGGGTGCATCTTGCTTATGCTATGATTAAAATGTTAATGTTATTTTCTCTTTCAAATAATTAGTATTTTTGTTTGAACACCGTCCTATCAGTAAAGTGAATAAAAAAAATGAACGTCTTGGTTAATCTGCCAGACAGTATGAGGATGTAAGATTTATGACTAATGAGTGGTCTCAGTTACATGTGTGTGTGTCTTCAAAGTGTCCTTCGTTTCTTGTGGTTTTGTGAACATGTGACAAACTGATACATCCCAAATTGTACCTATTACACTGTTAATCTGTCCTCAGAGACACGTGTGAAGAGAATGGTGGGTGGGTGCTTCGTGTTCCCCGATGCTCTCACATCTAAGACACGAAGCCTATCTGCTGTTGGGTCTTTGTTTGGCAGCTTAATTGATCAGTTTGTAGTTGTTTATTTCTTGTTATATCATGCTGTACCCCACTTAAACAAACACATGAAGATCATCATAAATCATGTACTGTGCAACTTTTCTTTATGAGCCAACAATAGTGTTTGGAGGCAAAATTACTGTGTCTTATATTAGTTTGGGTGTTTTTAATTATTTTATTGTAGCTTTTTACCAAAAAATTGAATGGTTATTGATTTTTTATATTTGATATTTTTGCGATTTTTTGAGAACTAGATTGATAATCTTAGTTCCAAATTTATTTAACCCTGTACAGATTTTTAACGGCTACAGTGTTAGTCACCAATCTCTGTAGTTGGTTTTTATTGGGTTATTGACATAACATGTGACTGTCGTTATATTCTCTCTCTGCTGTGCTTCTAAGGGGCATATTGCAAAATGAACAAGGGGTCAAAAGTGGTGGCTAGAATATGCATCAGTGGGGAATTGTTCTGAGGAATAAATGAAGGTTAAGGGGCAGGAAAAATGTGGCTGTTTAAGGTTAAATGAGCAAGCCTGATGTTGCATCATTATGAAGTGTTTCGACCTAATCACGACCCATAATTAGTCCCTAATTAGGTCCATTGACAGCTTTAACTACCTTTTGTAAAATTCTGCATGTGGGTCACAAGTTTGTCTACGAGAAAAAGGCCATGGTGGTGTATAAAGGTCACATTTTAATGACCATACCACATATTTATTATTTTTATTCAATCTCTCAAATAACAATGTATTTTACCATAATAATTTATTAGCCTACAGGAATGATATGGCATAAAGACTGGGTGTATGTAGTCATAATACATGTACATATAAATAGAGTATAAATGTTTATTGCACAATTTTAACTGTTTAAAACTAATCATACAGATAATTGCAGAAATGTCTAAGACTGAAGATATGCAAATACGCATAAATATAGGTTTCAGTATTCAACTTGCTTGCAGCAGAGAAAAAAAACTAAATGGATTTCTCCATACATTCAGTTTGTTTAAGACTTTATGTAAATACACTCCTTTGCTACCTTGGTGTGTCATACTGTTTGACTTTTTAAAGACATTTTTCAGAGCTTAAGTTTTTTTTTATTGTGTGTTGTAATTTCCAGTGGGTGGTTGATTTTGCACAGAATTTTTCAGACATGTTAAATGGCACAGATGTCTGGCATGATTGTCTTGTCTGAGCCGTCATGCCAATCTATCAGCTAGGAGGTGCATGCCGAACTCGAAAAATGTTCAATTGGCTAATTAGCTTTTCTGAAATATCCTCGGAAAGACGGCTGTTTCCTGCAATAAGCAGGGTGTCGGAGAAATTGCTTTCTTTTGGCCTGTTAAGCTTACGTAACAAGAAGAACAGATGTTAAAGTGCGCTCATTTGAACACAGCTACTGTGTGGGGTATCCAGGTCACACAGCAGAAATTAACCCTAAATCTCTGTTGTCATCTACAGTTTTAATTTGACACAGTCTTTCTGGCGTTAAGAAATGTGTCCTGATTTAATCTCCTCTAACCACAATTTAAGCTTTAATTCAAGTAGTGTGCCAGACTGGTGCATTTTTTGTCACCTCGCACAGCGGGCGTAATCCCTGATATTGCATGCCAGAGATTTGTATGTTCCAAGCAGCTGCCACTCACACAAACTTCAAATGTGCACATTTTATTGTCAAACCTTTCTAGGTTACTTGTTCCAAAGTGTATTAACTTTAAACCAGTATTGAACTATGTCATGTCAAAATTGATTTTCTTTGTGATGTTATTGTATTAAGCCTGGATTAGAATATAATGAACAATTCAGTCCAGGATTCTCTCATGGACTAGACTTGAGACACAATACGCTCTGAGCATTTTATTTTTTTTGTTTAAGTGAAAGAAAATAAGATACTCAGATTTGTCAGTTCTTTTCTTTCCTTCTAATTTATTTTGCCAAGAAGACAGGATGTCTGGTTTCTTGAGGTTTCCTTTCAGTATATTTTTTTCCTGTTTTTTTGTCATTTATTACAGGAACAATAAAAAAAACAAGGACGGTAATCGTTATGCCTGACCAATATATATGCATATATTCAAAAAGTGATTATAATCTTTTTTGAAATCAAACTTTCTATTTATCATTATAAAGGACAGCAGTTATTAGGACTTTCAACAAAAGTTTGATAAGTTGTCATTTTTTTACTTGTATTATCAGTTTCCTGTCAAACTCCATTCCAGAAACACGATATCTACTCCAAAAGCTCTGAGATTTGACATTTTTATTTAAAACAGCTCAGCTCGCCAATATTATTTTAACACTTTTGACAGGTTTTTTTTGTGCTTCCATTTTTTTGTGTCCTGAACGCTTTAAGTGTGACAAGTGTGACTGTAATTAGTTAAAGATGGAAGAACCTGTTAGAAATTTAAAGAAAGTGTGACATTCTTTAGTTAAAACATTTGTTGCCAGTCTTTTTTCATCGAGAATCATGCAAGTGTAAAGTTTGTGCAAGCAATCTTTAAAATTTTCACACGAGGTTATTTCAAACTCAATGTGCACGGAATGAACTTGCTACATTTTTGGAATTGGAGTGAAAGTTGACATAACATATACTTTCTAAAATCCCTTCATTGAGCAAAAGTTATTCGGTCATGAATTTAGGAGTATGTTTTGTCTGAATTCATAAACCATTAACGCCTTACAAACATTAGCCCAGGGGAACATCCTTATCTAGATGTACCTGTGTGACAACAGCATTAAGAAAACTTTTCACACGGCATAGAAAACAAGAAATTGGCTTCTGACTAAAGTATGTAGGTGAGTGTTCACAACAATACTTGCATCTTTTTTTGTTTTACGCTAAACCTGACTAACACTTCTTTCTATTTGTTTTTTAATCAGTCCACTTCCTGCATCTACCTGTTTTTGATAAACCACACACTGTTGTTTTTTTTTAATATAGATGCCCCATACCTTTTAATTTAGATGTCACTCAATATATCTATTAAAATAACAAGGTTTTTTTGTTGGTCTCCCTAATGGATATCATAGAGTTGTCACAAAAAAGCTTGTTTTTCTTTTAGAGAGCAATTATAGCTTTAACAAGTGGAAGTGTGGCCACTTAAAATGGATGCATGTTTGACATGTTACTTATTGTCATGGGTTATTGTAGTGTACAATTCCTGTGCTGTACTTGGAAAAAAAAATAACAAAGCCTTCCAACCGTGACATTGGCCACTGTTGGACTTTCAGTCTACGTCATATTTAACCAGTGGGTGGCATTATTTATCAGTAGTTTTTTTTTTCTGTTTACATTCCTCGTAAAAACTAACTTTGTGAATATGTTAAATGGCTTCATAACTAAACGATGTAACTATATAGAATGTATATAAAAACAAAAGTACAACAGTAAGTAAACATTATGTAAGCAATTGTGCAGTTTTTGATTTTACATGAACTTGACACCTCTGGTATACGATCTAACATCTGGAGTCAAATGTTAATATTTGTGTATTTGGGAGTTGTTTATAAAGCTGATGTATTCTAAACATAAAAGCAGAATGTATACATTATAGGGTTACATTTTTCTCCCTTACGAAACTCTGCAATGGAAATACGCCCAGAAGTCTAACATATAATTGCCGCATAACATGCACTTTATTGACCCGCGACCAAAATATTTGTAAACGTTTAAATCTGTTATGAAACATTTTTTACATAAATACGATTTTTGTGACATGTTATGTTCAAAATTGAGATCAACATGTTCTTTTATAATGATTTGAAGATGTTTGTTTTGTTTGTGACTAAAAGTCTCACAGTTATTAAAATGATAATATTTTTTACCGCTAATGTTTACCCAAATATTATTTTCTCTATTCAAATGAAATGCAATATATATGTTACTGTTAAGTTCCATAACCAAGAGAGATAATGTGTTCAAATCCATTATCACAACAACTAGGTCCTGTTTTCATTGTTTACATGAAACTAAAGGAACAGCTGTTGCAAGTGCACTGTTTGTCTGTCCAGCTTCAAAGAGAATCCTGTGATGTCAATTAACTTAGAAGTAATTTCTCTGGTCATGAAAGTACAAGATCCGCTAAAATTATCAGAATTCCTCTTTATTGGCCCACAGGGGGGAACGATAGACAGGAAAGGTTGCCAAAGGCTACAAAATTAACACAAACTGTGGAATTGTAATTACTCTCTCTCGCACACACTTCCTGTATATGGATGAGAACCTTCATTTTGAATGGGAAACTGGTCTAGACTGTATTTATATGTTGGGCAGTCAGGGTTTCTGATAACGTTCTCGCAGGTATGGTCTCTGGTCATTGAACAGGCAGCAGTGCACATGGCTTCTGGTCGTCTGGACAGCAGTTTTTGTTGGAAGGGCACGACACATGTACGGGTGAACAACAAGGTTCTGAAGGATGCCATCAGCATGTCGAAACCAATGATAATGGTGTAAGAAACACACATAGCAATTAAATAAATAGAAACCTTGATATTCACAGAGTCTAGCCTCTCATTTCTATTACTGGATCCCACCTTTCCCTCAGTATAGCCATCAATTTTCATAAGCTGTGCCATCAATTCTCAGTACTTTAGCTGCTGACTTTCATTACCATCTCAGCTCATTTTTCTGATTGATCGCTTTTTGTTCGTCCAGATTCGTTTCCATTGGTGAAAAAAATGAGACTGTTTGGAATCAGCGTTTGTTTGCTCAGCTTCCTTCTTTTCAGAGATCGCTCATTTCTGTGAAACCCTGCAGGTCATTTCCATATCTTGCTACAAACATTATCAGCTAAGTGGACCCTTACCCAAGCTATGAATTCATACCCGGACACAAGTTGATAAGTTTTAATGTTCTATAGACTTTCATCCATTACTCAGTAAATCAACACTTCTGCCATACATATTCAATGTGACAAGTTTTCTGCCTAATTGTATCTTTCTCCAGCCCAGTATCTGGACATTCTATTCTAGTATATCTTCAATGTGGAGGTCTTGAACTATCAATTGACACCCTGACATGGGGCTGATAACCTCTGATGTTATATAGAGTCTTATTCCAGCCAAAACCAGATAAGGGTGTCTGCTCATCAATTTTCATAGTGATAAGGACCTGTGGTGTTTGGCAGGTTAAGAAATTAGCTCCATCATAAAGTTTGACTGTAGGAAGACAGGATGTAGGTACAGCAGTTGTAGGGACTTGTGCAGATGGTAGGCACCTGGAAGAAGGGTTGAGGGATGGGGCAATTAAGACCTGTGAGAAGAGGGCAGAGCAGAGGTGGAGGAATCCCCAACGGAAATGCGGAAGGGGTAAAAATCGAGACAATTAAATTTGAATTCTTCTGAACTATTGCCTCAGTATTTTGCCTTAAGAATTGTGGAAAAATTGTGACAATCTTATAAATACAGTGAAATCCTTGACAATTCTATGTTATGTTACACAGTTCAATAGGTAAAAAAGCTTTTAAAAAGTTGGGTTGTAAATATAGTTCTTTCCAAGTAATCTCCACCTTTTAAGATATTTGCATGCAGTTAAATTGAAAAGTAAGGAGACAAAATCCCGATACATTGTTAATGCTTTGGTGATAATTACTACTGAATGTTGGTAAAATGAGAAGGTCAGATGTTGTGATCAGAGGTAGCAGGTGGAATTTGCAGCAAGAGGGGATGAGAATATATTTGGTGGTAGATGAGTATTCAAGATGTAGAGTTTCTTGTGAAGTGGATCTTACCTTGGCATCTCATTATATGGTTCACCTGTGATTTGTGTTTACACAAGCCTATCATCACTCCATCCATCAGACTGACCAATGGTAGTCTGTCAGTTTGATACATAGTCCAGCCAACAGGTCTGCTAACAAACCAGCTACCAATTTGTGGCCAATCAGCAGTAACTTGCAAAACCTTTTATCTTACACATCTGTTGGCACAATCAGTACACATGCAACTACAGCTCAGAAAAATGTTTGCCTATTATCTCAAAGCTTTATGGGTTTGAAATAAACTTGAAATTGGGCAAAATGTTTGCAATTAAAAATTATGTTTTATATATATATGTTTAATGTAGAGAAAGAAAATTTTGTTTGCATCCACTATGATTTGAACTAGCAAGACCAGCGCACCAACCATTTTAAATATATATAAATATATATTTTATTAATTTTAATTATTAATACACTTTAATAATTTGCCATTTGGAAACATATCTGCATTTCAGAAAAAGAGTTTGGAATAGTATTGTTAGCAGAGTACGTTTGCAAGTTATATGCATGATAGCGAGTAGTGCCTTTTGCTACTATATATTCACAGAATTCTGCTGTGTAAACTGCTTTCTAGAAACAAATATTTCAAAACGTTTTTTTTTCTATTGGTAAGTTTTAAGTATATTTCTTCATTTTAGAAGGTCTTTAGATCTCTTTGAGGTTTGGTCTAGCTATTTACTCAATGTAACACAGTCATTGGTAGTTAAGATATTTCTGTATCGTTATCCATCCTAAACAAACTCTGCTAGCATTCGTAGAAGAAACTTAATCCCAGAACACGACAAGCAGTTTACTTGACTTTCTCTATTCGTTTGTGATGTATCAGGTCTGTACATGTAAATCGGATAGAACTAAAAGCATTGGAGGAATGTCAAAAAGCTTTGATAAGTATCTGTGTGTGTTTACGTCTGAAGCATCAGAAGGAAAAATGAGAAATTGGTCTGTGCTGAGGATGAAACAGTGAGCCTTTTTGTCACGAGTTATAAATGTGTTAACAGATGTAAGGGTGTATCACAACAACATATCTAGTATGCTTCCCGGAGTCTTTAGCCCCCTCCTGTGGACACTGCCACTTTTATTTGGTTATCTTGTAAACAGTAAACTCTGTGGTAACCCTAACACCCTGAATGATGTCATGAGGGCCATTCGGTTGAGAAGACCTCTCAGTGTACATGTAGCTCTTAGCAGGCACTGGGAACATTTGATGTTTATCTTGAGATGATAGCTTGCTAACCTATGAATGGTGAAAGATTAGGGAATTTAAAATATTCAAGTCTCTGTCCAACCAATGAGAATAAAATGGCCAAAGATGTTTGTCAGTATGAGGGTTCTGTGAGTATTGAGAGTACAACAAAACGGAACACAGCATTTAGTCTAAGTAGAATGGGAATAATGCTATTTAGACTAACAAATTACTTTTTGAAATAATTAATTTAGTATTAACACAAATTAAAGGAAGATATGAAAATACGGCTTTAACTGGCAGGTCCTTATTTTTTTGAGAAAAATTTATTGAATAAGCAGTTTGGAGCATGCAATCAATAATCATAATTTATTAAATTTAAATATTTAAGTAACAATTATTACACATGCATATTCCTACTGCCTGTCTGTTACAAATGGTATGCAAAACAAGCCGAGCATAAATATGTGTAACCTTCTAATAATGACCATACCATCGATAGCATGTTCATGTGGGCATGAGAATCTATGTGAACTATTTGTGACTGGCTGGGAAGTCCGAATCTCGACCTTATGCGATTGATACGGGTTTGTATCCTATGTTGTTTGACACACATACCAGAGTTGGCCGCTGACTGGACCAGAAGTGTGTGTCCTTTGAGAAGCATACCATGATCAGCCACAGTCCTGTTTGACCTTGTCCCATGTCCTCAGTTACATTGTGGTGGTTAATATACACTCTGAACCTCCATGTAATTCTAAAAACATATACTGAGAAAGTACATTGAATTGTCTGATATTGCTCTGTGGTATCACATCTACATTCTAACCTGATTTAAATCATCATTTTGTCGTGTCTTACCAACATCATCACCTTCAACAAAATTTCCTGGATGTTCCAGAAAATGTTAGAAATTATATAAAGAGCGGACATAGTTTTTGTTGGCATTCATTTCTTGAAAACAAAAAGTTGTTACATTACATTCATGTTGTGGAAAAACAAAATAATTTACATAGTAATATTATTATTTAAGAGAAAATGATCATGAACAGTCGATTGCATTCTTTGTGCAAACATTTTTCTTACCGGTTTTAAAGCCAGGTTACCTTTTGAATGTTGGTCTCCTAATCTCCTCATTAAAGCGGTTATAAATGTGTTATCATTGTGTGTCAGAAACTTTTAAAAAAAGAAGTAAGAAATTATTAAGGAATTTACTGATGGTGCGGTCTTATTAAAGACAATACCGTGTTGACTAGGTTGAGGAAGTGACGTGATGTGGTTTGACCTCAATACACCATACTGACCACAATGGGGGGCACATAACACTATTGTTATATCAATCCCTATGTTGCATTGTGAGGTTTTACTTATATCTACCCTTAATCACCTCAAAGTCGTCCTTAAAAATACTATTTTGGAAATTGTGTCTTGAGAGGCAGAAGATGAATTTTTCAGTTAGAAAGCATCCACATGTCTCAAAAAACATAAATTTGTTTGATTACATGCTGTAATGTTGTCACAACAAGCAAAGAAGTAAGGATTGGTCATAAACAAATTTTTAGATGATTTAGGGTATAAGCTGTGTTACTGCCATATGTGACATGTACAATTATCAAAACAGTTTTATGTTGAACTCTTTATATTTGTGTTGTATAAAACAGATGGATGGTTATATAATTATAGACATTTTAATAAGTACCTGTAGATGTTTCTTAAAATCATGACGACATGTGACATAGATAACCTTAAGTCGTGCGCAAAACACCAGTAATGCCAAAATAAGCTAGAGTGTGTGAACTTTTTGTGAATGTCATTTTACTAATGTCTAGAGAAATTTATAAGAGTCCATTGGATTCAAACCCACAAATTCCATGACTGAAATTTTCAGGTTCATAATTGAACCATTTGTTTTTGTTTTACCATCCATTGATGTGTACCTACTAATTTCCTGAAGTGCAATTTTATAAAGGATTTTGCTGAAAGAAAGTTGTTTCTAAAATGCTTAAGAATTGTTGTCTGTCTGACATTAATAAAGCTTCTTCAGCAAAATAAAACTAACTGCTAAGACAATTTTTACTCTTCCTACATTTAATACCTTTTAGTTCATCAGTTTTCTGAAGGAAAGGATAATTTTTGTTAAATTGATAATTTATTTAGATACCAAAGCGTTACATGAGCCAAATCATGATTCTATAAGACAAGTGAAAACATTTCAGTTCAGTTTGTATAAATTGACCTTGTGTTGAGACTTGCCTGAAGGAGCACCATGCAACAGAAAGCTCCCTTCAAACAGAAATGACAGGTGGTTGGGAGGGAGCTTCTTGTTAGCCTTGTACTTTCAGAGCTGAGGGGCAACAGCGAGCACACCGTTTGGGATGTCTCTGAATTACATCTTGTGATTGTCCCATTTTGTCTTTGTTTGTTGCGAGTGGCATCGAGTGTGATTTCCTTCACCCATTGGGCTGGCATGCCTCTTTTAGTGAAATAAACTTCAGCATAGCACTAGTGATGATTCAAAGTAAAGTAAAAGGTTTCTTGGATGATTTTTCATGTTTTTTCTTAGTTTTTCTTGACCAAAGGTATAAACGGGAAGTTTTCAAGTGATTCTAAGCAGCTTTTTGTTCCACCAAACTCCAGAAATACAAGGTCACCATATAAGGGAAATTCCCTTGGGTGCAATGTTAAACACTGATCAGCAAATAAATAAAACTTGTCAGTTTTTCAAAAAATGTTAGTTAAAGCAATTTCATTGGATGAGTAAAATAGCATTGGATGTGACATTAAACAGGAAGCAAATTCACCCCCTAGCGCCCAGTACTGTTTGTCTTGAAGTAGAGTATTATGTTTGAAAATACGACATTAATTCCAAGTTCAACTGGGTGTTTCCATAGTGATAAAAAAAACTCTTTTGGAGACTTCATATTTCAAGAGGACATATTAAAGAATTAGAGAAAAGTTTGAAGTGAGATTTAAGTGGGGGATTATGTTTCAGAATAATGGGATCACTGTTAAAAGGAAGTCTATCTTAACCTCCACTTTGTTACATATACATTTTATGACATTTGGGTGGACTACTTTTATCTGTGTTGCCTAGAAATAATTGAAAGATGAGTCTTGCATAGTGTTGATGTCTGCATATGTAAGACTGATTGGAAGAGATTGCTCTTGTATTAACAATTGTTGCAAAAGAAGAATATTTTCTGGTTTGCATCAAAACATAACGTGATACACACCAGTAATGTGCACTTCATAGATGCCTTTTCAGTGCACTTTTCTAGACTTCCTCTATTTTTGTCAGTGAAAATTTATACTTGAATAAATAATTATATGGAAATGATCCCTGACAAAATGGGTCAATATATATCAATTTGGAAATAAATCTCCATTTATTATTGTATCTGGTTTGAAGGATTTATATATAGCTGGCTTAATCTATAATCCTAATCTAAATACAATATGAATGTATCTTTGCTGATGTTATAATTAGTTTATTGATTTACAAAAATAGTGTGTTACTCGATCTGTATTAATCTATATTGGATGACAATTATCTGGCTTAGTTTACAAATCTCTATAATATCCTAGTTTATTTGTATCAATAAACTCGTCTTTCATTTGATACTCCTCAACATGACCTGGTTAATGCGTCAACATAAATGCTGTATTGTACCAGGAAGTCCCAGTTTTATTTGTACACGGTTTTACCATTTTTTACCATATGTTTAGCCTGATTTTACATATTTCTGATAAATAAAGTAGAGACTGATAATGAAATAGGCTATTAAGCACTGAATGAACTGTGTTTTAAGACATCGATGACATCAGTGGAAAAATTTGAAAAGAATTTCATGTAATTCTTCAACGAGTTAAATTGTTGTGTAAATATTTCTTTGAACGATGTTACTTCATTTGATTACGTAATTGTTAAACATTTTGAAAATGAAGTTTCACATTTTAGGAATTTCAATTGTGTTATCAGGTTGTAACTTTGGGCTAGTTCCTCATGAGGTTAGAGTTCTATTTCTGTTTGAGTTCAAATATAATCTCGTTAGATTTGGCTTTATTCCTACGGCTTATCTCTCTCATTTCTGTTAGCTCAGCCAATAGAATGAAATATTCAGGCTTAGCACTGAGCAAGAGTAACCGGATGTCATTGGACCGGATTTCTTTGGTCATTATATCTTCATAAAATCATCTTAATAGAGCATGGCACTTCCTTCAAAATCATGTCCGCTTGAATTCATATTTGCAGACCTCTATCCAAAAACATGCACTGTTATCGGGTTTTTGGCAAATCTTTTTATTTTTGTATTTTTTATGTGCTGTTTTATTTGACAACCATGGAGACCTGATTAAGTAGCTGTAAGCGATGCAGTATTGTGTTTAACTGTATGGCGTGGACTGGGTAAAAGCATGTCTGAATATTACACTTGGAAGGAAAAGAAACTGATCAAAGCCATTGTTAAGAAGTTGAGGGTGTTGGAAAACGGGGATGTTGTATCAACAGAGAGGAGATTGAATGTTGCTGTTTAGTGAAACCAGGATATCTAGCCTGGTGTGATATTTGTGAAACGATCATAGCTTTTATCCTCAAATCCGATTGTCTCAGAGCTGCCATGTTATTTCTCTCCACAGAACAGTAACAAGACAGGGCAATCCAGGGTTTAAATGACCAGGGCTGTGTTTTCATTTTGTCTTACCCCCTTTAGTCAGCGTCTTTGGTGACAGGAAAAGTGAATAAAACCAAAACTGTCCCCTTGTGATTTCTGGTGATTGCTTGAGACAGAGATTGGAAGTGTTCAGACAGAGACAAAGGCGATGTAGTTTCATTAACACGTCCCTATGGTGAAGTCTGGATGCACAGAACAATCTTCAGTAACTTAATAGTGTTAAAAGTAGAGTGTGAACAAGCACTGGGTGTTTGTCCAAACATAGGTGAACAGTTGGGTGTCCTTTGTCCCCAGGCATCAACATTACCCTATTGCCCTTCCCTCAAAAAGCCAATTTAATTAGACCCCTAGCTGATTATAAACCAACACCCTCCTGACAGTTCAGGCAATGGTGAAGTAGCCAACACAAATATTGACAATAGTTGAACATGTATTAAAAATGTCTCTGCTTTCATCATCTAACTCATGAAGATTGTCTGTTCACATTTTTTTTATCAAAGATGAAGCTGAAAGCTATTTTTGTCCATTATGGTGAGCTTGTCACCTTTTTTGTTTATATTAAATAAAAATTGAAAACATTTTAGTGAATATTATTGTTTGAAATGTACTGTTTCATTGGTAATATGAACAGTTCTTAAATACTTTTCATTTTTGTAATTTTTATGAAGCAAAATAGGAAAGAAAAAAGAAAAGAACCTCTGACACAGACATCATTTGTGGTGCTGTTAGCCTAATGCAGATGAAATTCAGCAAACCATGTGGCACTTTAACTGTTTCACCCTGTAATTTTATTTAAGGAGCAAAATCCAGTTTTTGAGTTTTGCATTTAAGGAGGTCATATTCTGATCAATTTATTAAACCGCATCCTGAACCATTAAGACCTACAAGGGCCTGTCAAGTAACTTAGTGTTACGCCAAAACTGAGAACAACAACAACAAAAAAAGTGGGCAAGATACAGATTCACAACTTTTGTTCACCATTTGTAAAAAAAAAAGCTATAGACTACTATTTACTGCCAGTTGTTATGTCTGAAGAATAGAAGATGTTGTTGTTGAATAGACTTAAAGTAGACGTTTCCCATATGAGACTGTGATGATGGATTGACCATTGAAAGGTAACACTGTTTGGTCAAGAGCCCGGCATCTAACAGATTGTTAACAAGCCCTCTCCCAGCAATGAGACATTGACTGGACAATTGTAGTAACAAACCTTTCAACTCCAATTCACTGGTTTAACTTAGAACTGTAGCTCTGGAAGGTTTCATCTGGCAAGTCTGGTGCCTACAGATACTAGCAAGTGTAGACATGGCAGCAATAGGCAGTTGGTCGAATGGAGAAACTAGATAATGTTATGGATAGCTGGGAGGAATGTGAGGGACTTTAGATTCCCTAAATATTGAGATGTCTTTAATCTTTTGTAAAGAAATATTAAACACACACTACTTATTTTATAAGTCTTTCATACAGTAAAGGTATATTTCAATACATATTACAAAGACTACTGATAAATCAATTTGAAATTTGAGTCACCATGGTTATCGAGTAAGTATTAATTGACGACATGTTGTTGATCTTGGCAGAAATTTGAAAAATAAACATGTGTTTTGTGGTGAGAGAAAAAAGCAGACCAATTAGTGAGACACCAGGGCAACTACTGATAGTCTTCTCACAATTTTTCACCTGAAATGTATAACCTAATTGGGTTGTGTGGGTGAACATATTTACATAGATAGATTCCTACGGTGATTCTGTTAAACACTTTCACCAATTTTTATCACTTACACAATTTCTTGCTCAAAACCATTACTGAAACACCAGGCAACTACTGATAGTCTTCTCATGAGTTTTCACCTGAAATGTATGGCCTAATTGGGTTGTGTGGGTGAACTGTTTTACAAATATACCAATGGTCATTCTGGTAAACACTTTTATCAATTTTTAGCAAACTTACACACTTTCCTGCTCAAAAGTCCATTCTTATTGTTTGTCTGAAGCAATAAACTCTATAGCAGGATAATTGTCTGGACATGTTGCTGGGTATATTTGGTAAAGTTGTTTTCTTGCAGATAAGTGGTTCTTGTTAACTGCCTGCTGGGTTATTTTTCTGACACCAGTGATGACAGAATCTCTTAATGTCCACAGTTATATTGGCCAGAGAAAAGCTGTGGCTTTATCTTTTCAGACTAGGATATTTTTGAGCTTAAGGAAAGACAACAGTTTCTCAGAAAAAAAATATCTGATGTGATCAAAACAGAAATATTTTAATGTAAAAGCATATATATTTTTATTATTTGTGTTTTAATTGTAAATTGAGCACTCCAGTGATATTTATAAAACTATCAATCAATCAATGAAGCAATAAGTCCACTTAACCACTTAGATGGAATGGCTTTTCACAATGAGATGCTACCATCATACCAGTGAAACGATAAGGCAATAAAGTAAAATATATGTTTATTCCCATCCTATAAAGCTTAGCAATTATATCGTATACCATAGTGCAAAACAAAAAAAGACAAAAAAAATTCTTCGCTGAAAAACAGATCAACTTCAGTTCTGTAATAAACATTACGATATCTTATTCCTTTATGAACAAATCATCAACGTACAGATCTACCCTGTAGAAATTCTATATTGTAATATGGTGTAATATCCACAGGCAATTGGCACACATCCAAAGTGGCATGTAGTGCACTCAAAACCCTAGAGTTGTATTGTAGATTCATGTCTGATGCCCCAAAGTTCACTCAGAACTCGTAACAAACACAAATGTAACATGTATGTGGTCAGGAAACCCTACTCCAGGAAGACTTCAATGGTTTAGTTTGCATGCTCACAATGAGTGGGTAAAAATGTTACATATATAAGTCATTACGTCATTGAAATATGTATTTAACAGACATTATAGTGTTATTATTTTGAAATTATTGAGAATATTAACATTATATTATTTAAACATAATAAAATATAACTTGATTATTGTGATCTCAGAACAGAAATTGCTTTCAATGAATTATTTGTTGTAATAAATTGCCATTCCTAAGATCAGAAAAACAAATTGCTTTGAACAGCTGGTTTTCTTGCTGGCTAGTTACGATTTCATTAATGACCACAAAGAACACCTGTGACAAAGGATCTCTAACAGGGGACAGGTGAGTTCATTACATAACACTTGTCTATGTAGATGTGCTGATTATCCCAAGGAACTGTCTTGTTTGTTATCCTTGTTACCACCCAAAGACTTTCTGTTACATAACCAATCTTCACACAGCAAATATATCAGATATGAGTTGAAGGTGGAATCATATTAGCAGTTAGAAAAAGACACGCCGTGGCTTGCTGGTTCTCTAATCTGTAAGCAATTATTGGAATTCCTAATTAAGACTGGAAAAACCTTTATAGACTTGAGGTATTTATAGGAGAGAATCTAAACTTAGACCAGACCAATTACAGTCTCAGAATACACCCGCCATTGCCAACGGCTTTTATGTAAGGCAAAATGTCAGACAGTGTTGAGAAATTAAATTAGTTTTACAGTACCTTTCAAATAATTGTTTTAACTAAAATGAATTCTTGGTTTAAACTAAATTTAAGTTCAAGCTTTAAATGAGTTTTATATTGTCTTAAAAATAGTTGTTATAAATAAAATTATGTATTGGTTTAAACTAAAAATTCAAGCCAATGTTTCATTTAAAATCTTGTATTAATAAAATATGTTTCAAGCATCTATGCAGGAATAAATAATTATAAGACGCTGAATGTGTGTATTGAGAGAGGTAAAGTTTATATAAGACAAACGTCTGGTATATATAAGTTTATTTAGCTGGTTGCCATTGAATTGCATTTCGGGCAACCGATAAAATAAAGGTATTAAGACAGTTCCATTTTCTGTTTGATTTATTTGTAAAACATCAATACATGTACTATAATAAAAATAAAGAAAAAGGGATACATTTTTGTCGACATTTTAAGTATTGAAAAATCAACATTTTGTTTATAATAATGGCAATCAACTATGTTATCTGATTTAAGTGTTGAAAAGGTATCAATGTTGTTCTTTACTATAGGTATTGTTACTAACGGTTTTAATGGTTTTGGGGAAGTAACAATCATGAAATAGATGGACACTCCGACAGCCACTTTGTCTTGTATACCCATCTTCACCATGGGGCTACTGGACATGGTTTATTAGACCTACGCTAATGGAAGATCTTCGTTTGAAAAATGATCGTTTGTTTAGACAAAGAGGAGCCTTTACTATCTATCTGACATATATATTTCAGTATTTATAGATATGCCACCTTGGACACACAAAAAGGCAATTTTGGCTCAACGACAGATGGAACTCTTTTAAACTAAGGTAAAAATAGTGCAATGTAAGCCCGATTGAGTTTCTGATGAAAGTGACTATGTGCTGAAGATATGGTTAGAATTTGATAAAGAATCCCTTGTTTTTAAGAAAATTAGTATGGAATTTCAACTCTAACCGATGATTGACCAAAATTACTGTGCTAATAAAATAAAGCAAACCAGAAAGTTACCATTCACCTTCATCACCCCCATAAGTAATAGAGAAATAGCTTCAGCTAAGTTTGTCTTATGAATTTGTTCAAACAGTTTTAAACCATTCACAAATATTACATCTGTTTGCTGTCAAATTACTCTGGAAGCAGAATTGTTTTCGGGAACAATAGTCCTTTTGTGATCTTGCTTTTATTTCATAATTTGGGTATTAGCACATATAAATGCTTGCAGAATGTTGAATAGTCGATACCTTCCAGAGCATATAAATAATGAGCCCTTATGTCTTTAACATATGTGAATGTTAGACCTTGGTTTGTGTTCTCAAAGATTATGTCATTTAGCTCAACACACTCTCTACAACTCTTTATGCAGTGGACAAAAAGCCTTTCTACTTACGCCTAAGGAAGTATTATCACAAACTAAGCTACAGACATGGTTATTGATTCCCCATTTGGCAGCCAACCTTGGGAAACAAATTATTTATTATGCTGTTCTCTGTCATTTTGTAGCTTGTTGAAAGATACTGACTTAACTGCTAATGTAAGCTAGATATGTGTTCAATGTAACACTGGTGTTAATCAGATGTTACCCGTATGAAACCATCTTAAAAACAAGATTTTCTTTGGATTTCTGGAACAGGAAGCCGATTTGTTTGTGGGTTTTGTATTGTGTCCCATTATTGTCCTGTATGTATTCCGTCTTGTCTGTGTTTGTTGCCAGTGGTGTCAAGGGTGGTTTCCTTCATCCATTGGGCTGACACGTCGTCGTATAAGTGAAATACCCTTGAATATGACGCAAAACCCGAATCAATCAAACAAACTTTGGATTTCTGTGCAGACAAATGAGTAAAAACCCTGATACACTATTTTACCATGCTAAAGCAGATGAGTTCTTCTCAGCCCAGTGCTGCTATATGTACTTTATCTATATTAATGTGCATAATTCAGTTAATATAGTCCAAGATATCTTAAACCTCAGTATGAAATAAGAACAAAGGTATCATAACTTTTTAATTCCTTGCTAGAATACATTGACTTTACTGAAAATGTGTGTTTTTCAAGCCTTGAAACATGTCGAGAAAAATAAAAAAAATAAAAATCTTTATACTTTACACTGTTAATACAGAACAATGCTGTTTCAATTCATTATAAAATAGACCATCTGATGCTTCTACATGTATTATCAATAAAACTATACACATAATTCCTTCTATATAGAACTATATCTAGGGTATTTGTGTCTTCTTTAGCAACTAATAAAAAACAATCTAATCGTTTCCTTCAGTAAGTAATTGCTACAAAAAGCGGTCTCTTTTGTTTTATTTGATTACTTTACACATTCATCTCCGATACCAAGCATTTAAATTATCCGTGTCCTTGGTAACTGGCCAGGATAAGCTATTGTTGACTTATCTTTTGGCTGAGGTTTTTATACTAATATTTATAGGACTGCAGATTTGAGATATTGTTTTCTTTTTTTAAGACTATTGTTATGTTTTTAAGACTGACCCTGGTAGATATGCGGACACAGTCTCAAAGCTAAACTTATGTCTACAGAGTGTCTGGGTTGTGTGCCGATTGCTACGAGCTTCCCGTTGGCTGACCAGATCATAGCTCAGGTTTTGTAAGTCCTATTTCCCTGCCAACACTTCTCGCGGATTTAAGAGACTTGTTACCTTGAGTTCTGGGTCCTCAAACTATTATAAAAATATCGTTTAAAGATGTAGCAAAGCTGAGGGAAATCTTCACAGCACAGATAGGGATGCTTGCCTGAAATGTTATAATCTGGCTGTCTCCTGTTATCTTATGATTTTATCAAATCTTGGAAATCCTAGAAAGTAGCCTAGATTTCCTCTAAAATGTCTGACCCATTTCTAATTGCAGCTAATTGATAGACCTAGCCAGGGCATGATTTTTAAGCAAAAGAGTGTGGCAGTGAGTCTGATCCCTTATAATCCAGGCTGAAAGATAGACAGAATAGCCTGAGGCTTAACAATGGGAATATGGGGCAGTCTGATCCTTTAATATTGTAGGCTAATATATCTACAATGGGGAAGGATTTTCAGGAAAGATGCCTTTTACTTGAAGTATCTTCTGATAGATATCTCGAACTGGGCCTGATCTTAAAGAAAAGGGGAAATAGGGCAGTAATGTTTGAGCTAGTGCTGATTCATGTACGGAATGGAAGGAGGGATTTGAGATGCCCTGAGATTTGAGTTGGGATGTGGCAAAGATGTGTTGACCCTCACCCCTTCCTACTCTGTCAATATTGAACAGCACAACAACTCATGACAATAAGAAGATGTGTTACAGTTCTCATAATATGATTGATATTTCCTGATGGTTTGTGAATCAAATTTCTATTATCATGCCATCCTGGTTCTGTTATTAAGTGATTTCTAACAAAGAGTGCATAGAGTCTGTCTTAACAGGTGATCAGCATTTTAAATCAATTTATCTTCTTTTTGAAGTAACAGTCCATTTGAATTCGTTTGAAATTTAGGTAAAAGTATCTGAGAAATCTGATGATTTTATGATTGATCGATGAATACAGTTAAATCAGTCAGTGACATATACAAGCAGTTTTTCATCATCGTTTTAATCTTCAGCCCAACTACATGTAAGCTCTTTTGTAGTGTCAAACTTGTTTTTGTATAAACTGATGCATTGATTATGATTGGCTAGCTGTTTGTGTGTCTGCTTTGTAATTGGTAGATGTTGTGTGATTGACCTATGACCATGCAAGCTACACTTAAACCATTACATCCTTTTCTATTAAATTAACAAAATTACTCAACATCAGACAAATGATAAGCTTCGTGCTTTTAGGTGTAAATCTATTGTGTGGAGTATAGCTTATGGGCCTTATTTATACATTCTCTTCATTTAATTAATAGATGTAGTGTAATTAAGCTTGTCAGATATACTGCAGAGATTATCTCCTCTTTTAATTTATTGCTCTGTTACATTGCTTACTCTGGGTCATTATAATTTTGACCTGTATCGGGACAGCCGGGCTTATACTTCTCTGGGTGTCCTAAACAAATAAAGAATTGCCCTGTTGTTGTTTTTTTGTTTCTTTGTTTGTTTGTTTGTTTGTTTTTTCTCACTGAAATTTTTTTCATTTAAAATAAGCTTTTTTAAAAAAAATAATTTGTTTAAACAGCTATTGACGATGGCAACAGTTAGTGTTCTTTATAAAGTGCCAACAGATACTTCCTTCCACACTGATGGTTGGCAGGGAGCTTTTCAGAGCTAAGGGATTACACAAAGTCAATATGTTTATGATGTCTTTATTGTGTCTAGTGGTTTTCCTGTATTGTCTTTGTTTGTGGCATCAACGGTGGTTTTTGTGCCTTCAACCATTGGGCTGGCACTCTATCATATCAGTGAAATCGTCTGAAATAGGGTGTTGAATGCCAATCAAATCTATGTAACACGCCGACATAAGATTTCTTAAGTAGCATGATTGCAATTTATCACTTGACATTTTTCTGCACTACAAATCACATCATTTGATAGGACCATCATCTATCAAGCATATAGCTTACATGTAATTCTCAACTGTCTCGACGCATGCATCACTGTATGCAAAAGAATTTGGCCGCAGTCCGCCTGATAAAATTTAACAGTGTTTAGTGTGTACAGCAGATGAAACCGTACATGTTAAAATCCCAGATTAGTTTTTTGCAGAGTTGTTCAAGTATTTTTAGCATCACTTTCAAAGCTTGGTTTGGATGGGAGATAAAAATAAAGCCAGGAAATGATAGGAATGTGGGTCTCAAACACTGGAGAAGAATAAAACTCCTCGAGCCCATTCAACAATCAAATTACTTTTACTTGTAGTCTGATGTAAAAGCGAACAGTACATTGATATTCTTTTAAGAAAAACCTGCTTAAACAAAAGAGGCTCTATTTCTATACTGATGCTTATCATCAGTACTATGTCTTTTTTTTTTTTTTTGGACGAGTTTTAAATCAAGGCTATAAATACTTTTAACATTGGAAATATTATGGAAAAATGTGATAAAACAACAGAAAAAAAAGAATTAATTACATTCATTGATAATCACATGGTGTTATATTAAAGGATGTAGATTTGTTCAGTTGTTAACTGTAATCATCATGACAATAAATGAAACCTTGAATATTTGATTCTGATTGACTCTGGTATGTCAGACATGCTCAAGTATCCCAGATAACATTTATAGAAAGGAGATATACATCTGCTGAGACATACAGGTATGGAACAAAGCAGGATCTTATCTGTCAGCCAAATGTTTTCAAAAATTATACTTATCTACAATTAAGCATCGGTTTATTTGAAAGGAAAGTCCTTGTGAGGATCGGAATGGGCAATGTTCATCCACATGTTGATCCACAAAGACCCACACTTGGTAGAGGCATTTCTTTTTTGCCCAGTTTAAAAAAAATAATATTGGCGGATAAGGTGTAGGACATACCCAGTGAGAGTGTTACCAGTATTCATATTCCAGGGAGCAACAGTTTAAAAAAAACCTTATTAAAGCAGCATAAAACAAAAATTGTTCATCTATTAAAGTATTGATATCTTTACTGGAGAAGCTACCTGATGAACCTCAATGTCTTCCAAGAAACGATAGTTTTATGAATTTCCTTATGGCATAAGTTTGTCATATAACATCTTATATTGAATGAAGACTAGTTAACTTTACCAACTAATGTCTTCGTTAATTGGATGCAACCAACTGTTATTAATACATGTAGTTCATTCACTTAGGTTATCCAACATTAATTAACATGGTTACCTTATATATTTTAGCATTGAGCAATACCTGACACTAATGAAGTATAAGTAAGGTGCCTTGATCTGACAGCTGAATCTATACCTGATCTACATTTGAACTGAAACACACTAAATTATCTACGTCATCTCAGCCAAGGTTTTTTTTTTTTTTTTTGGTTTTTTTTTAATTCTATATAAATTTTCCATTAAGAGTGCGTATTATTGAGTAATATTTAGAGATTGGAATATTAACCTGACACTTTTGTTTATGTTTTTTCAACTTCTACATTAATTTACCAGTAGCCCTCTGGCCGAGTTCAGTTTGTTCCAAGTTTAGACATACTGCTTTACTTAGCACTTGAGGAACATTAATTTTAGGAACAGAGCAAAACATCACATTATATGTTGTGTGAGTGTGACAATTACTGTAAGATACGCCGTCTTCATATAAGTGATCTACCCATGGGCACGGCGTTAGACACCTAGCAATCATTCAATCAATTATTTACCACAAACTTTTTACAGCAGATACAATTTACAGATACTGTTTTCTAGTCTAATGATTGACCCAATTTCATGATTTATTTCAGTGTCTTTGGTGTGGTTGTTTGAGTAAATCCGTGACCAATCCATGTTAGGACTGTTCAGCCGTAAATACTCCTACCAGCTGTTTTTCTATACTTTCACAATATATACTTCTGTGTAACCATAAACATAACCTGAGAATCCTACGCACATTTATCTTTGGCTCATCTTGAACAGTTTTCCCTTTGTTTTTCTTGAGACAAGACATCAGTATTAATTTCACGGTTGATCAAACTATGTGAAAAGCATATACATGTATCTCGGTTGTTTTGATGCCCTCTTGTAGTTTGTGTAAATCTATAGTTATATTTACAGTCAGAACGGCTCTAGTAATGATATAATCATGAAAATATTGTAACGTATATCAATGTTGTAGTCACCTAGGTCTAGCAAATGATTGTCCTCTCAGTACTGCTGCCCACTGGCTGTTAGCTCTTAAACACTTTATATTTTATGGCTGTTTTTGTTTGACTATTTACTGTTGCACTGGAATGCTGTGAAAAAAAGTTAAAACCCCTTGAGCATGGTGTTAATACCAATCAATAAAAAAATCACTCTACTACAGTTGATGATTTCAGACTTATTTCATGCTCAAAGGTCTCTGTCATTTTATACTGAAATTGTCATAGTCAATGACTCAAAGGAATAAATTGTTAAATCAATCAATCAAAATACCTGTCCTTATAACAGCACCCAAACTAACACAACACGAATGTACTGAGCACATCACCTTGGACATCATACAATCGTCGCCATTATGACATGCATCCTACCTATCATCCTTTGATATACCGTTCACAGGATGGAGTTTGTCTGCCGACCATCAAGCAGGGTTCGAAATTTTGCCCTGTGCATCCAACGTTAAAATATGGATACACGCAGTGCACCCAAAAGATCATCAACAGGGAAGTTGAATTCACAGAAACAATTTGAGATCACTTATGGTTAATGAAAGTCTATTTGCTACTGTTTGAGTTATCAAAGTTACGGTTGAATTGATTGTCTGACATTTTAACAGGAAGGAAATTTATCATAAGGCAAACCTTTCTATTCGATTGTGTTAATTTTTTTACTTAATCAATTACCTGTAGATTGGCTCATTCGTCATATGTTTGCTTGTTACAAACCATATTGTAAATATAAACTGTGCACCTAGTACATTTCGTGTGCACCCAATTCAAAAACTTTTTCTTTAAATTTAACTCTTGCATCAGGTATATGAGTGAGTCACACGATGTGGCTCCGGCAATCGTGGGGTGAGTTTTTACAAGGTTTTTAATTGTAAATAGGCAAGGAACAGTGTGAAGTGGACAATGTGTCATCATATAAGTGAAATACCCTTGAGTACCACTTTAAACCCCAATCAAACAAACAATCAAAATGCATCTGTTTTGGGTTAAGAACATCATGTACTCCTAAACAAAATGTGCATATTAAAAGTCATATGGAATTGCCTAGGTTTATTTGCATGTGTGGATAGTATGCATACATCGACTTTTGACAAACAAAATGCAGGATTTTGGTGCATATTCATATTGTGACTGTGCAAGGTTTAGCATTGGTGAAGTTATCATTGGTGTTTTTAATGATCTCCTCATTAAAACATAGCCTGAATTTGTAATGTCACTTTGTTCTTAAAAATACAGGAAAGGAAGTTGACTGAAGATGTATAGTGTTAAGGTTATTAAGTATGGTGTTTATTACTGGATATTACCCTCCTCATGCCCGTATATTCAAATTTGTCTAGAATAAGTAACCATTGTTAGAGCTTCCTCGACACAGAATGTATATTTGTATTGATTACTACTGTACAAATGCTAATGGTTTTGTCCATAGTCTTCATGTGAAAAGATATATATCTAAACCAACAGTTGATGTATCCTTAAATATATACTCTGTTTTGCTAAATTGTGCTCATCCATTTATTTATGTTATACATTTTTACCCCAGTTGAATGAGCACTAATGTACTGGTCCACTTCAATTTATCAAGGTTTTTCTTTTATTCATTTCCCCGTCAATTTTCAAATTGGGTGTATTTGTCAAGATTTGTATGCAATTGTGCTCTCTATCTTATTTATTCATTTATTTATTTTTAAAGCCAGCAGTTTTAACGAAAAAAACTGACTTACATTATATCTTGAAGGAAATGATGTTTCTATGCATCCTGTATGTTTCCATTTTTTATTGCTCTTTGTCCTGGCGCCAATAGCCTGGGATATGTGTAAATACGGCTAGAGAGTTAATGCAGTAATTGATGAGATATTGTGTTTGATAATAAAAGGGAATGCTTAATGAAGTCCCCGGCAGTAATAAGAGAATAAGTCCATAAAACTTGCTAGACATCACCAGAGTTTACCCATAAAACCTGCCCATTAAATGCATTATTATATAAATAGTATTTTTGGTAAATTACATAAAAATTTAGATAAGAAATCTACCATCAGTTTCCTGCACCGTAACTATGCTACAGCGTTGTAGTTTATTCAGGTAGGATATAAAATGTAATCATGTGTTCTTGTCCAATTAGGAGAGTATTTTATGTAACCAGACCAATAAAACACTGGATGTCAGATATTACCTGTATAAACCAACTCCATGAAATTCATTACAGTTTGGAAGTATAGAAATATTCTAATAACATGAATGCTTTTTCTGAACTTTCTGAGACAGTTACAGACTGTGGCAGTTATATGCCACAGTCTGTGTTTACCCATGAGGTATATATGTAAGAAGTATGGTGTTATACCCAAGTCAAACTGACAATCAGATTTAGACAGAATTACCATAAGTTTCACACAAGAGTCCAAGGTTGTGGAACTCTGGAAAAAAATCATATAAAAATGATTATCTCCTGATGATTGCATAATGAATGCTGAAATATTAAGTCAAAATGAAGTTAACATTTTGTGGAATAACATTACTGGTGTAATATGGTAACAAACACACACATTATTGCCCAGAGGATTTAGTTGTAATTAGCAGATTAAATGACTAATAGTGGACCAGAGACGGCATGGGGAGACGCCAAACAGTCCAGTCGAGCAACATGTGTGCTTGTTCTATTGCTATTTTCCCCATGGGCAAACAGCAACTGCAGCTTGGTTTGTTTTGTGAAGTGTTGCACTATTAAATGTGAACAATTTAACCTGCACACTCTGTCCTGTGTCCTATCAGTGATTGGTGGCAGCAGAAACATAGGGTAGTTGCTTTTACTTGTTGGTCTGGAACATCCATATGGTTGAAATAACCTCAAGTACAATCTTAACCCAAACCAACCAATTGAACATTTTTTTTTAGCAGTAGGCCATAGGCTTGTCTCTTTGGCAATCCATTTTTTTTCTCAAAGAATTAGGGTATTAACACTATGCTATATGGATGAAGGAAATTACACTGTTGTAACCAAAGCCTGAGTGCTTTCTGACTCTTGCAGATTTTATGTTTCCTGGAGTCCTTTAAAATTCTCTATAAATCGTAGTTTGTATTTCCCTGAACAGTCATTAATACATGAGGTATATCCTGTTTCCGCCATAAGATGCATTGAAAAAGGAATCATTACACCAGAGAAAAATATCCTTTTCTCACAAAATATGCTCTGCTTTCAAACTATTGATTTACCTTTTCTTAAAGAGGGTCGATTTTAGGAGAGATTTTGAAGGAGCCCCTAAAGGTAGCGCGTCTTGGAGAGATGTTACCGACTACCAAAGAAAGGATATTTAAACTTTCATATATGTCCTTCAAGTTGTATAATTATAATTTTGACTTATTTCTCATCTTTGTTTCTGTCAGTTTTGGTATTGTTAAATTTTTATTTAACCTGATTTTTTATAATGATTCTGGGATACCGTAGATGTGGATCTTTTAAAAACTTCTCTAACAACTCTCAAGGGATACTTCTTTGTGGCTAATGTTAACTCTAGCTGAGCCGATTTCAGCTTCTCATACAAGGTTTCTAAAGGAAATATCTTCTCTCAAACTGTGATCTTTTTCCAAAACGATTGCTTTTCTGTAAAGACTAAGGACTGTCTAAGATGGAAATCTCATTTTCTTTTCAAAGAAAATCTTAACTTGGAATGTGAACTGTTCAGGCCATAGTTGGTTTTTTTATTTTGTGCTATACATAATCTTTTCTTGTCATGTTGTCGTTCAGTGTTTTTATAAAAATTATTTTCAAGAACCGTTGAAGATCAAAGTCTTTAAAATGAACTGGTTAAAAAAGATTAAATCTTAATAACAAATTAGTTCTTGCAGCTGCAAAATCTTTATGAGTTATTTTAACATTTACTTTCATGATTTTGTTTATCTGTTTTTTTTTTTTTTGTCTTGTTCTGTCAAAGTTAGAAATCTCACACTCTTTCCAAATCTCATCCTATTTTCATGTGACCCCTCAAAGAATTGTTAAAGTTGAGTTTGCAATAAGGCCATGTACCATTTTGTCGGACAAACAAACCAAGCCTTTGAAACAGAGTAAGTTTATTTTTTTATCTGGAGCCGCTGGTAAGGTACATAAGCTAAAGCGGTCATCCATTTCCTTGAGGGTAAGAAGGAATGGCCAGTAGTATAGCTGGACATTGGTCAGTTTGTTGGTTTAGTTAATCTATGTTAGTTACTAGACTCCTGCCACAGGGCATGCACAGGACAACTTCAGAAAACTGTTAAGGGTATCATAAAGGGATCTACTTCCTTTAACAAATAAACACAGGGAATTGAGAGGCGTTAGAATCTCTTCATGCAGAAACCAAAGTCAAAAGGTTAACGTGGAGACATTGACTCTAAGATACACCTGGGCCATCTTGTTTTTGCACTTCTTTTTTTTTTATTGTCTGTAGCAGACATTGCCCCAAATATTGGCGAAAATTAATGCGCAATGGCCTGGTATAGCGTACGACAGTTGTCTTAGTCTCGCCCACTATAGAAACTCTAGCAAGAATACGATTGTATTTTGGCCAAAATTGAGATGTTTTACAACTATCATTATGATTTTGGACCTCACAGTAACTTTAGAAAGACATGGAACGATGGGTTTCTTCAGATCTTCAATCACGTTGTGGTAGAAAAGCAACATTTGACTAACAAAAACAATTGGAGAGGCAGGAACTAGTGCCAGATCTGAAATACAAAACCAAAACGAGTTTTCTTCATGAATTGACTGACAGCTCCAAAATGTGCCAAGAACAATAAGCTTGGTATTCAGGGGTATCTTTGGGGGCACAGGGTTTTCTTTATAACCCAAAGGAGAAAGCAATGTAAGTGTTTTCAGATACACCCAGACTCTTAAAACATGTCCAGTGTATACCACTGACGCCTACTGCTCTCAAGCTATTCCATGTAGCACACTTTATTGCCTCAACGATTGGTTATTTGTGTTTTACAGAAGGGGAATTTAGGATAGGCAGAGGCATTCCTCAGCTAATGAGGTAACAGTTGCCGCACCTTGAAAGCCATGTTCATTTTGTTCTGCCATAATTTATCATCTTCCTTAAGCATTTCTCCACTTGTACAGACTTGTGAGTAACACAGAAGATGAGCAAATGTTTGTACCAGCACAGCAGTTTTTTAATACTCAAAATCACTTCACTGTTATCTCTTCATCAAGATTCTATTGAGCTTTGGGCAGGACTTAGATACAATAGTAAGAAATAACTTGAACACAAAGGAATCTGTTTTTGAATAGTAAATCTTTTATTTCAAAATTATTATTTCTGCACTGTTGGATGATATAATGGATATTTTTGGTCATTAAAATTCTGTTCAATAACTGAACTTTTTGGTCCCATACTTTAAGATTCAATTGTATGCACTAGTAGTAGTTTTAACACCTGTTGTCGTGATTCATTGCAGGGAGGTATTCTAAGCTTTAATTAAGCTCCTCTTGTTAGGGGGCACTTTTCCATAGAAAACAGGTAACCGTGAAGGATTAGCCCAACTTCACACCTCTGGCACAGGGACGCTCGCTGAACAATGTGATGTTCAAATGTTAGTGGCAGGGGTAGGATATGCGTAATCTCTTTTCCACACAGCCTATAATCTACTGGAATTAAACAACTTACACTCATGCTGCGCGCTCAATACCTCGTGTTTTGACTGAGCGATTAAGGCACTAAGGGATTAATCCCTTGTAACATGGGTGGGACCACCAAGTTAGAGAAGAGAGGATTTGCCAGGTGGTCATAGATTTCTCATCTTCTCTACAGCGGGCTAGTGTTTGTCTTCCTTTAACAAGTTTATATGGAATAATCTGTGTATGGCAATACATAGTAGATACAAATAAAACAGTACAATAAGGAATGTCGGAACAAAAATAAATTTGAAAGTACTTTTTCACAGTTACAAAGGGCTGGTGTGATAATGTCTTGAACTTTGTATGTTGACAATTGCTGCATTCCTTTCAGAGAGTTGTAGAGAGTTTTTTTGGGGGGAAATCAGCTATTGAGCCTCTATTTTCGTCGTCAAACTTATCTCTGGAGTTCATCACAACTTGGAATATCAGCTGAGCGATCAGAATTCAAACTGTTAATCATGCGACAAATCATGACAGAATTTGTGTTATCTTTTAACAGGTTTCATTCAAGGTACAGATTCTGTCCCGGAATGAAGGACAATTTAGTAAATAGATAATTTTGATAAAATACACATTTGTCAGGAGAAATAAATGACATGTGTCTGGTGGAATTCTTTATCATTTTCTCAGACCTTCTTGTCAGTTATGGGACAACTTTTTTTCGCTTTCCATGTCTTCTTTCCGAATGGAGAATAACTTCTGGACATGTTGGGTCTATTACCTAAGCTTCAGAGTACAACCTAAATAAGGCAACGAGCAAGTCATCTGAGTTTGGTCAGTTGATTACATTGACCTAGACCTTAAAGCTATTGCTCAATCTTTGTAGGTCAGTGTTATTACATTAATATAACACCAGACAATCTTATATTGGCGATTTTGACATTGAGCTTAGATTGGTCTAGAACCAATCCCAACGTAATACCACACTACATGTTGTACCAGGCTATCAGGATGTGGCTTTCTGAATGCTTTTAACGTATCGATGCTAGTATAGCGAAACCCATATTGCTAATTTGCCTGGAATTCAATATCAGTCGGGTTCGATCTAAACTCGGTCTATTGATTGTATATAAACAAGGCAGACTACTGCCAGCATATCCGGCAGATCGAATTTCCACTGTGTCGCCCTCTGTTAACTGATGACTATCATAAAATAATTATTTTGGGAATTGAATGACATCTCGTTTGTGGATTGAGTTTCTCCCAATCTGTCAGGGTCAGCAATAAAACCTAGACCAATCTGTCTTTATACGTCTTCTTTAAAAAAATATTACCGTTATCAATACACTTAACACTCTGGGAATATTCGTATCTATCAATTTCCAAGAGTGCATGTACAGAAAATAGAAGTAGTATGGCTTGATCGTATTTATTTGTTTTAAAATAAATTTAGAAAAAACAAAACTTTTGCCTATCTTCTGTGGTTCTAATATTTGAACTTTAAAAAACCATATTTATTTCCTATATAAATAAAGACACATGCTACAAAAAATAATGACACATTTAAGTGCTGAAAAGGTTACCTCAATGATGCTGCTTTGGCAATTACAGAGGTAGTTTTTACTATGTACGGCAAAGTGTGACAGGATCGAGTCCGTCTGTCAACACTCAGGTATATGAGTGTGTCACATGATGTGACTCCGGCAATCATGGGGGTGGTTTTTACGAGTTTTCCTCCCAGTTTTCCGCTGTTATTAAGCAAGGAACATGGTGAATTGGACTATCTGTCATCATATAAGTGAAATACCCTGGTGCACGAGGTTTAACCCCAATCAAACAAACAAACAAACAATTCATTGCACAAATTTATTACATAAACTTATGTGTTACTTTGAGGAATATAATGGGTTCTAGTTCTGAGGCTCTGACTGAGTATTTATGTGTCCTGTAATGAAATGAAATAATTCCTTTATTTGCTTCTATAAAAACCTAACGTTTCAATCTTTGATCTTAATCCAAAGCTGTGTTTGTTTTTGTTTATATGCTTAAATTGTGATTCATGACAGAACAAAAGACTGATTGATATAAACAGACAAGACAGTCTTGTACTGTTGTACACACTTTTAACTTGACTATACCATGCTGTCTGCTGTTACATTAAGTTGATTACCCTCCCCGTGTGATGCAGATAAAGTTTACATGTTAACAAGGCATGCCATTCATGTAGTACAGAGAAATCCTTTTAAACACCCAGACTAATCAATGTGTGTGGAGAAGGACTACATGTCAAGTGTTGCATAAGTCAAATATTTCTTATAAAGCCCTTGAAAGGCTCTTGGATTTTCAGAGTTTCAATTTGCATTAACTTTGATACAATACTCTAATTATTCTCAAGTTTATCAGGAGTAACTCTTAATAATTATAATGAATATATTAATTATTTTAAAAGCAGACATACAAATTGAGCAGGGCACAACAAAAGTCCCCTACCTTTCCATAACATACAGACATATGATATATGTATCTTTCATAATCAAGCTGGCTAAAAATTTAGTTACAGCATAGTTATTCTAAGAAAATTGGAGAAAAAGAGAAGTGTAGTTTCCTAACTTTCTTGCTAGATACTTATTGTTCAAGACATTGAAAGTTGTTGTTAGAACTTTTGAAATGTTTGATTGGCAGCTTACAAGACCTAGCAATAGTGTGGAAGAGTTTTTTTCTCTAAAATCTGACCTAGGTTTTTCTAGAACAGGACAGTCTCGTATTCAATGTTTTACTGTTTCTCTCTTAATTTTGTGTTTGCATACGATTTGAGAGATTTTATTAAATTAATGTTTTTCTCCCTGTCTGTTTATTTTCAGATGTGGAGGACATAAAGATTACATACCAGTTAGAAAACCTGGGCAATCTCTATTATAGATATCTTCTGTTACATAAAAATTACCTACTAGTAGGAGCAAAGTAAGTACAACATTAACATTATACTGATGGGAGAGAGCTTCCTGTTGCCCTCGTGCTCTCCGGGCTAAGGGGCAACATTAAACTGATTTGTTTGTGGTGTCATTGTATTACACCCTGTGATTGACCTGTCTTGGTTTTGTTTTTTGTTTGTTGCAAGTGGCATCGAGGGAGGGTTTCCTTCACCCATTGGCTGGCACGCCATCGTGTGAGTGAAATAACCTTAAGTATGACATTGAACCCCAATCAATCAAATCCCACTCTATATCATATAACATTTTCATTGAATGTTTAGATTAATACTATTAATAATAATCTTTATTTACAGAGGGTTGACAAACTCAGCCAGCAAAGCTGATCGTCCCTGAGGCCCTCCTTACACTCACATACTTGTACACACACTCACTGGTTGGTGTATTTGGATTGGGCTCAAATCATTATTGCTATCAATGAATATTTACTAAATTTTGGACTTAGAAACTGTTCTCTAATTGACATACTATTATGCTTCTCAAAGAATATACCCTATCTAGGAATGTTCTCTTTCTTTTTCAGAAATTATTTATTTACATTAAATAAAAGAAACATATCTCAAGAAATTGGTCGGGTAAGTCCATTCAACATAATATTTTAAAATCCAATTTTTATTAAAAAAAAATATATGATGCAAGCACATGAATTTAGTTCATGAGATATTTTGAACTACTTCAATATGTAAAGAAAAGAACAAATGAATACCATCATGTTTCAAACCACATTTGATTACTATTTATTACTATTTTTAATTTATTTATTTATTTTAAATTTGAGTAAATATGTTTCTTGGTTACAGTTACATGAATCTTCATCAGGAAATGATGAAAATTGTCAAAACTGGGGAATAAATGTGGTAAGTTAATCATTTTTACACAGACAAACCAAACAAGGTACAGACTATATTCTTTGCTGTTGTGCCACGTTTAATGATTAATAATGGATTAGTGAGAGGGTATTGTGATAAATGTGATGTGACCTTATTCCCCTGTATATTCTTTTCCAAGGCCTACAGTCTTAAGTCCCATTCCTTAACATTTTACCCACCTAGTCTTTTTTCTGTAGATTAAATTTCAAACAAAGCAAAACAGTTCACATTTTATGGTTGTGTTAATATCGCAATTAGTGTTGGATACACCGCCGTCATATAAGTGAAATACCCTGGGGCATGGCATTGAACACCAATCAATCAATCATTTCTGTTTACTTGATAGCATGCCTCGATCCTATGTGAATATTGGACATGCACACACCTGATTAATTTAACCAAAGGGAGACAACTCTTGTCTTTACAACTGTTTTATTTATCTCCCTTGATCTTTTTTCTCACAGGATCCAGACTGTCAAAATCATATACATTTTGTAACAAAGAACTTATCATACCCTCACTCTGATATAGTATATGTATGTGGAACTGGAAGTTACGACCCCACAGGATTTCTATATAATGTGAGTTTAAAATTGGCATTATTTAGATGTTTTTTTTCTCTGTTAAATAGCTCTTCTGCTGTAAGTGTGGATTACATTTGATTGTTTAAAAAATATATATACACTGTAATTGAATGTCTTGAAATTCATCACAGTACAAGTCGGTTTTATAAGTTTTTTTTATAAATTTTGCTGACATAATTTGTAGGGCTGTCATCATAAATCGAAATTTCGATTAATCGCGACTCACACCTTTCGATTCGGTGCACGATTCAGTATACTCAAATTTCGATTCGGTTTGATTTGTTAAATGGAGACATCAGTTTTCTTATTAAACACTTGCCTTCATGCCATGTCAGGCAAAATTCTGTGCTATCTTACTTCAGACATGATTTTGTCTTGTATTACGCGATTAAAACCTCCTATTAAATTCAAGTCTAGTCCACAATTAATAACTTAAGTACTGTCAATTCCTATCGCTTCACTGTTGTTGTACTCTTCTTGGATATGATTGGCTAGCTGTTATCGTGCATTCTCCAGGCTTCGTGAACTTGAAGACTTGTACTCCGTTATACACACAAAGCAATACATAGGATGTGGAGATTACCAGAACAAAACAGATATCGTACAAATATGCGGATGTTTCACATTATTTACTCAGATCAAAATTATATTTATGCTGTGTTGTCTTCCAATAGACTGCAACAGCCCTGCGTTAGCTGTGTATATACAGTATTATTCGGTATGTGTTATTCATTGGCACTAAACTTCAAGCTACATTGAATCTATGTCACCTTTTGTACACGGTAGTTGAACTATCATCCGTATTTAGTTTCACAAATGAAAACTTATTTCGATATCTCGGCGCCTTTTCTTTTATATCAGAAAATATTTAACTTAACTTGAATTCAACATTCAAAATTGAAGTTGGGTTTCAGGAAGTGTTAAAAATATTAAAATTACAAATTCTTCCCGTGAGCTCTGCTGTGGCGTTCTCTGCAGAAGGGGTGTTATAACACTACTGCATGGCTGCTATTCATACAACCCATATGCGGGGAGTTGATTTCGGTACACGAGGCTTTAAGTGTTATTTATGACTGACGACAGCACAGTTACTGAGGAAAAACAAACAAAATAAATTTTAATGCTTTTTACACAAATTTGAGCGAGTTTAAACAAAGCTAAACTATTGAAGCATAGTTCACTTGTATTATTACTAGTTTAGTACCGGGTATTGCCCAACAATCACTGACAGAACACCCTTTGGTCTCGTACCGCATACGTTGTATAGGACTACTGACGCAGAGCTATAATAGGCTGTTACATTGGATCACTGAATCGAATCTGAAGAATCATGAATCGCAAAAAAACATTGTGACAGCCCTAATAATTTGTTATTTTCTGCAATTTTTGCTGCCCTGTGAAACGACCAGGTGTTGAGTTTACAATATGCAATGATCTATTACCTGAATAATATCCTTTTAAAAGATATCACAGATGTGCCAGCCTATAATAACGGAACTAAATTTGAGTCTGTCCTTACATACATGTAGGTAAATATATTATGTACATTCTGTCACAATGTGGGAAGTTTTACTGTATGGCAAAAAAAAAATTCTAAATTGGATTTTGTATAATTAACTTTTAAGAAATTTATTAATTGATCTGGTTTCTTTCATCAGCTGACCAGTGGAAGGAAGGTGGAAGATTACAACACATTGCCGGGACATGCTAAAGGCATTTGTCCATTCGATCCTTTTGATAATACAACAGCTATATATGTCGGTAAGTCATTGTCTATCAATCTTTATTTCCAATGTTTGTTTTGTTTTTTTGACAATAGAGGACCTAATCTTTAATGGTTTTGATAAGTTTTGAAGCCATGGCAAAATCAACACTACTCTATCGATCAATCAATTGAATGATTCGTGTGGAAAAACATTTTCTTCATTGGAGAACTTCAATAATAGCTAAACATTTTTACACTTTATTTTGATATCATAATGGGGTACAAATGGTGTCATTCAGAAAACTTCACATTATGATTGACATTTCTACACTTTATTATGATATCATCTCTAGAAGTGAACTATTTAATTGTCCTGTGTAATATTTGATAATTGATAATTTCAGCCCAAAGAAATCCTGGGAATATCCCTGCTCTATACTCAGCGGCTAATGTGGATTATACAAAGGCTAACCCCCTTATCTACAGAGGCAGGATGTATTACCCTAATGGAACCCTGGCTTATGACTTCCTCAAAACCGCTACCAAAGATTCCAAAATGTTAAATGGTAAGTAGTAGGACTACCACTTCGAACAACTGTTATTACCGTTCACAGGATCGAGTCCGTCTGTCGAATATCAGGTATATGAGTGAGTCACATGATGTGGCTCCGGTAATCGCGGGGGGTGGTTTTTACGAGGTTTCCTCTCGGGTTTCCACCGTAATGAAGCAAGGAACAGTGCTAAGTGGACAATCTGTCGTCATATAAGTGAAATACCCTTGAGTACGACGTTAAATTTCAATCAAACAAACAAACAATCGAACAACTTTGAAGAACGATAATGAATTAATTTTGACTCTTGCGGTTTATATCTCAGAGAACTCAAATTCAAGTCCCCCAGTGGTCCTCCGGTATTTGATGGAGTGACTGTCCTACACAGTTACTTAAACAATAGCGGGAGTGGTTTTTATGAGGTTTCTCATCAGTTTCAGATTAAGAAGTGGACAATATGTAGTCTTTTAAGTTAAATACCCTTGTATACAATGTTTAAGCTAAATCAAAGAACAAACAAGTTTAATCAATCAAAAATCTAAAATAAGCAAAGGAAAGCCCATTACAGACAATCTCAGTACAGACAATCTCAGTACAGACAATCTCAGTACAGACAATCTCAGTACTAGACTGTCTGTGTACATTCATGCAGGTGGTTGGAGGGTGCTTCCTGTTGCCAGGTTTCTCTCAGAGCTTAGAGGTGACATAAAACTGATCTCTGTGATGTCTTTGAATTGTGTCTTGTGATTGTCCTGTCTTGTCATTGTATGTTACCAGTGATGTCAAGGGTGGTTCTCTTCACACATTGGGTGTACATGATCATATCAGTGCAATAACCTGAAGTTACATTGCTTAACCCAAAACCCCAACAAACACTGTACATAGATAGGTTCTGTACTGAGGTGTATTGAATTTCCATCTATGTACCCCAAAGCTTTGGCCACCTGTCCACTTTCTATAGACTTATAGGTTTTAACAGTATTTTATCCTGCCAAATCCCAACAATGCAAAATCATGGTATAAGTGACTCAGTGATATAAAATTCCATTCAACAATCTCGCAATATAGGTAGACTTTCTCTAGTCTGATAAGATATTTTATGTATCTGTTTGTTTTTTAACTTGCATGTGCTATTGTTATTTTCAGAGCCTCAGTTTGTAGGATCATTTGAGATGGACGATGTGGTTTATTTCTTCTTTAGAGAGGAGGCCCTAGAACACAGTCACAGTTGTGGGAAGAAAATATATTCACGAGTAGCTAGAGTTTGTAAGGTACGTCATTTAAATAGGAGAAAACTTCAAAGTATAGTGTACAATCTAAACAGATATAGGCCCGTGGTTTAGTGGTTAGCATGTCGGCTTAATAAACTTACTTCAATGTACTGTCCACATGTATGGATCCGCCTGTCGACAATCGGGTAAATGAGTGAGTCACATGATGTAGGTGGTTTCCTCGTTGTTTTCCTGCACCATATTTAAGCAAGGAACAATGTGAAATGGACAATCAATGGCATATAAGTGAAATACTTTGAGTATGATGTTACACCCCAATCAATCAATCAATCAATCTATCTAAATAGATTGTGCACAGTTGACGCTGAAAGTACATACATGATTACTGACAACTCATGGTCTCAAGCAATCTGTATGATCTTTGGAAATTCTTATTTTTTAATTAATTAATCTTCTTTATAGTGAGAATATTATCAGCTAAAAGGTATTTATTGAAAAGGTTCAAATTTCTTTTATTTTAATTTTTTTTTAAAGATAAAATAACAGTTAGTTACACATGTTATAATTGGTTGTTTGAATGTTTCAGAATGACCGGGGTGGTCCCAATGTTGTCAAGAACCAGTGGATGTCCTATCAAAAAGCCAGATTAAATTGTTCCATTCCAGGAAAAATGCAGTATTATTTTGATGAAATCCGTAAGTAAATAATTTCAGTTAAAAATTCTTTCAAGGTGTTTATGTTATAAGATATCTTAATCATTTAAAAGTCATCTTTTAACTTATGACAAATGGGCTAAAGCGACCTCCACCAGCTAGGGTGCCTCCAAAGATTAAGTGAAAGGCTACGGTCAGTTTGGAGCAAATCAATGCTGTCTTTACTTGGTACTTGAGGAAGGGACTATTATATTTTCTAAGAAAGCAAAACACTTCACATGTAACAGTCGTGTTAGTGTCAATTATTGTTTGAATTTGCCAGTCATATTAAGTGTTAGTTTCAATTACCGTTTTAATTTGTCAGTCATATTAAGTGAAGTACTCTAGAGGACAGCGTAAAAGACGTCACAGGTTCTCTAAGTACCAGTGAAACTTATTATAGCTTTAGATGAATTTATGGAGAAAAAAAGTATATCTTTTTATATTTATGTTTTTGGATATTAATGGCTGTTACCTCCACTAATAAAATGCTCAGTTTAATGTTGTCTCTTGTTGTCTTTGCAGAGGACATCCAGTGGAACCCAAATACAAGGACATTCTATGCTTTGTTCACCACCAGCGGGTAATGCTTTAAACTGTTTTTAGACCATTCCTCATTCAAGAAGTACCCGCAGGTATATGAGTGAGTCACAAGATGTGGCTCCGGCAATCGCGGGGGTGGTTTTTACGAGGTTTCCTCTCGGTTTTCCACCTTAATAAGGCAAGGAGCAGTGTGAAGTCTACAATCCGTTGTCATATAAGTGAAATACCCTTGAGTACGAGGTTAAACCCCAATTCGACCGATAAAGGTACCTGACCCCTGGGTTTTGATGTTAAAGGCTTGATCAAAAAATGATTATGCCTGTAGATCAAATCCCGGTGGAGGCTAGCAAAATTTTCTATCTTTGGAATGTTTTGAATTCTCAATGATTATTGCTAATTCATTTTACATCAACAGAGGAACAAAGAGAGCTTTTTTAATGATTTGTTTATTGAAGTTCAACAGTTCTGCCAGAGGGTAGTTTAAGCCAATGTAGTCGTGCGGTCTTAGAGTGTACTTAAATTCGGAGGAACATCAGTCAGATTCTTATTTCTGGCATATAAAAATGGGGATCTGTAACTGTAGTTCAGGGTGAGCGTGTCTGACTACTGATAGTCCTTGGATGTACTGCACACAGGATTAAGTGGACACAAGTACATGAGGGAACCAAACAAGGTGGCTCGGGCAATCTCCCATGTGGTTTTTACGCGGTTTCCTCTCTGTTTTCTACTGTATACAGGCAGTGCAAAATGGACAATCCGTCATCTTATAAGTCAACTACCCTTGAGTACGATGTTAATCAATCAAACAAACAATAAGTCTTCATTAAATAACTGAATTAACTGAAATCCAGGATGTGCTTGTTAATCTGTGTCTTTTGTTTCGCTTAGAAAAGATGTTGAAGGGAATTTACATTGGACGTAATTATGTAGTAAACAATATTATAAATAAGTTTTAATTGATATAAGCCTTAAATTGCTGAATTTTTTACCTGTTGGTTTCTCTTTGTCAGCTATGGTGTGACGGGCTCGGCTATTTGTGTATACACACAGGAAATGATAGAGGCTGCTTTCAGCGGACCTTTCCAGCAATCCTCTGATGGAACTCAGGTGCCTGATTCTGATGTCCCCACTCCTAGACCAGGAAAGGTTAGTTACCAAGAAACAATTGTCCTATTCAGTTAAAAAAAATGAATAAAAGGCTGCTTACATGGAGGTTTCAAGGGTTAATTTGGTTCTATAAGCATATGGGCAACCAAAATGTATTGTACCCCCAAGCATATGTCAGTTATTTTCTATTTTCATAAAATCCATGGAAACATTAGTCAAAAATCCCTGATTATGACCTAATGAATATGGGATTCCAAGCTAGGACTCTCCTGGACTACTTTGTTAAACTTGGAAATTTTAGATTATTCCTTTGTCAGCATTTGTTCTTATTCCTTCATTTTATGATTTGTTAATGTGGGATAGAAAACTGTTTACAAACTTAATTGAATTTTAGAACACTAAAAATTTTCTGTAGGAGTTCAGATTTCAATAAAACACATGAACTCCACTGGCAGTGTTTTACAGTTGGCCTTTTGTCATGTCAATTCTGACTTGTCCTGTTAGCTGGAGGCTCACGATATAATACCACCCTATTAGATAGATTTAAATTCAATTGGTTTCGTATTTTCTTTGTTTCAGTGTTCAGACATCCCAGATTCTACACAAGTCAGTCGAACATTTGTGACATTTGTGAGAGACAAGCCACTCATGTATTATTCCGTCCAGCATAAGTTTGGAGAGCCTATTTTCATGAAACCTAATGTCATGCTACAGAAACTACAGGCTCATTTCTTCCCGTCAGATAACCTCTTTTTTGCTGGAGCAAGTAAGTTCAACACTCTCTTGGGCATGTGAGGGCCAGGGCATAGTGGTTAGCATGTGTGCTTACTTAATACTAATCCTACTTCAATGTATGGTTCACAGGATTGAGTCAGTCTGTCAATCATCAGGTATATGAAGGAGTCACACGATGTGGCTCCAGCACTCACAGGGGTGGTTTTTACGAGGTTTCTCCCTGGTTTTTCACCGTAATTAAGCAAGGAACTGTTTGAAGTGGACTGTCCGTCATCATATAAGTGAAATACCCTTGAATATGAAGTTAGACCCCAATCAAACTCCTGGGCGTGTGGGGGTATCCCCTAACCTGAGGCAGCGTGGAGCAGATGTGTTTGGGGTGTCGCGCATTGCTTTCTGGCAAGATCATTTTGTTGCCCGAGTTGTCAGGAAGGATTTCTGTTAGGCTAAATTGTTGTAATCTAGAGTAGAGTAAAACGTGGATCAATTAATCAAACAAACTTGTATGGTATGGAGTTACCAGCAGAGAGTTTTCTTCACCTCTGAGTTTCGTGTAAGGTGTTAGACACCAAAGAAACAAATGATGGTATATGTTAGTTATGAGTAAGTTTACCTTACATGGAGAATAATGCTATACCTCAGTCAGACTATATTTTGTTGGCCCTGTGAGAAGAAGAAAACAGCCATAGATTTTTGGATAATTGTTCTATCAAAACAGTTCTTTTTGGACATAACCCTCTGTCTAAGGGAATCTGTTGCGTTGTTGTCTTTACTTATCACTGAAGGAAGATTAACTGTCCAACTTTATCAAAACGCTAAGCATTTTATGGTTGCGCTAGTGTTAATTATTGTTGGGACTACACCGCTGTCATATAAGTGAAATACCATTGAGCACAGCGTAAGACAACCATCAATCTTATTTGACATTACAATCTCAGCTATATGGCAAAACCCCCGATAATAACTCAGTCTGACAGTATTGTTATAATAAAAGGGTTGGTCCAGACACTTAGACGTCTGAGGTGGGGCATAAAAGCATTTCTCTCTACTATTATTCTATCATATTGTCACTATTAAGTTAATCTATGTAATCTTTGGACAGTTTTAACAAATAAAAATGTATTCTTCAGATGATGGTCAAGTGTACCAGATCTATCAGCCGACCTCCAATCTGTCCGAAACACTCATCTCTGCTGTCATTTCTCCACTCAAAGACTCCGGGCCAGTTTGGAGTTTACAATATGATGTGAGTTATCTGAACAAAATTAGTCACTGCTTGCTCCACACAGAACTTATTTAGCCAAACTTTTACCTGTTAATGCATGATTTAAATCATTGGGATGTGAAAGCGAGCTAAATTTGCCGATGGTTATAATGTGGTTTCCTCTTGGTTTTTCCATTGTATTTAAGGCACAGAGTAGGGGACAATCCATCAGCATATAAAGTACTATAATAAACACTAATCAGTCAAGATGATGTTTCAAGCACATTCATATTTTCTACTTTGATTTAGAGGAGCAATAATTTTCCAACTAAGTCAAACACTTCTCATTTTATAGTTGTGTTATGTGGGGTATAGTTGGAGTACTCTGTTCCCTATTAATAATAACCATTAAGCATGGCGTTTAACACCAATCAATCAATCAATCAATCAATCAACAGGCCCTGACATTGAATCTAGGTCAATTTGTACTTGAACAACCTTTCCAGAATCTTAGGTATCCAGGGATAAAAGTTTAATTTTTATGAAAACAAATTTAACTAGAGGTTATAACCGGACAAATGGTTATATGGCTTTCAAGATCAAGCTAATTTGGCTGAAAAAATAAAAGCTTTATTTCGCTATAATAATGTACCTTTA
>JAQQZZ010121704.1:0-29050 GCA_030265115.1 Mopalia vespertina
ACAAGGAGGCAGCCGGAACTACCCCTGGGAGCTGCCCTGGGGGCGGGGAGGGCCCCCAGGAAAAGTGGTCCAGAACCGCTATTGTTTATACTACTCTATTACATAACGGATAGTACTGGTAATCTAAGGACAGTACTTAATTTAGTATTTGGGTTATAGATAGCAAATGTAATAATATCTACCTTTTCCAGGAATTCTATAGTAAGTTGTTATTTTGAGAATTTAGATTTTAAGACCTGTTATATTAAAGTTTTCCATTTGGCATACCGTATTAAATTTGTTGACAGTCAAAATACTTCATATTTTATGGGTGTGTTATTTACTCTTATGGTGGGTGCTCAGCGATAATATAAGTATGAAATACCACAGGGCTAAAATACTGCCGAGTTACTGGTGTTAACGGCAAATCAATCAACCAATCATTCAATGAACCTAAAGTATATGTATGATTTTTGTGTCTTTTAGAAAGGGAATATATCAAGTATTTTCGTTATTTTGGGATAACACTTTCTTAATAACAGATTCTAGTTAAGACAATTTCGCAGGTTGAAACCCCTCCGGGAATCGAACCCACGACCCTCACAGTCGGGTACCGAATCGCCAACTGTAGATGGCGGCCACCTAGACCACTCCGTCGACCATGCAGCCTTCTGCAAATACCCTAATGTATATGTTTATAATAATTGAAAAATGTATGGCATAAATTGGCCACCATATCATTATATGTCAAATTTGCCTCTGAGATGAAAAACTTTTCACACAGCCATGGGACTATTTATGAAAGCGCTGTATTCAGTGTATCAAATCAGACGGGCTTATAGTTTTTGTTTTTTTACTTTTTCTTGTCCATTTAGTAATGCATTGAGCAAAATAGAGGACAATGACATGAACGGATTGGGAGTCATTACAAAGCCAGACGGAAACTGTATCGCTTAATAAATATCATATCCAGACAAGTTGAAACTCGGTTAATTTTTTTCGGCCAACTTTAATATTGTTGGAATATCCTAGCCCACGAAGTCCAACATACTTTGGACTATTCAAGTCTCAGATTTGGTTTAAAACACTGGTTAAAGATGATATGGTAGCAGGTGTCTTCATTTAGAAACCAGTGTTGAATAATGAGACTTTTAACACTGATTCACATGTTTGCCAGTAAAATCAGACAGAAGGCTGAGCTTGGCTAATTGAGTAAAATAAAAAATGTACAATTGTTTGCATGCATGTGCTGGGATGTACACCTATCAGAATGCAACACTCTTTTTTTCTTTCTGTAGACAAAATTGTATACGATCTACTTTCTTCACAGTTCAGTGAAAATTTGTTTATATGCATACATTTACTTTAGTATAGAATTGTGCACCTGCAATTTTCATCTAAATCGGACTAATATTTTTCGAATGTGTATCCTTATTCTGAATTTTGTCTGTACAATGACAGCAAAATCAATGAATTAGCCGAGGTTAGTTTTAGTCGCACAAGTGTTCCCAAACCGAAAGAACCCAGAAAAACAAAATGGAATAGAAAATGTTTGAACACTCTCAGTATTGTTTGTTCTTTAAAAGTTCTTAAGAAAAAACGATGGTTTTATAAAGAACCATAAGGGTTCTGTCAGAGTCATAAACCGAAGAAACTTTAATGATTCTGTAAGAGCCACATTTTCTAAGAGTGCACCAAATAATTGTATCTACTTGTACAATATTACCTGTATGTTTGAACGGATTCATATCGTGTTTTGTGGGGATTCTACGCCGGATGAGAAAAGTGAATGAATAAAGGGAACTCTTTGGTGTATTGGGTCGTGTCTTCAACCGGAATCATTTGTCCAATTTGAAAACAGTTCTAACATATGATTGATATCAACAAAGATGCCTTATTCGGAACACACATTCAATCCACGTATTCAACTTGAGTCAATAACTAATCTGTTGATTAAAACAGTAGATTAACGTACAACGGACAAAACAAACGATTGATTTATTGGTTGATTGATTGATTGATTGATGGATCGATTTATCAATTAATTAATTGATTAATTGATTAATTGATTGATTCATTGATTGATTGATTGATTGATTGATTGTTGGTTGATTGATTGATTGATTGATTGATTGATTGATTGATTGATGTTTTACGCCATGCTTAGAGAACTTCACTTATATGACGGCGGTGTATTCCAAAAATAATCAACACTAGCACAATCAAGATGTGAAGTGTTCTCTTGATGTTGGAAAGTTAATCTTTCTCCAGTGTTAATGCGATAGGCTTTCAAAGTCAAACGACAATTGCATAAGAAAATACATAACGTTTTCTTTGTAACCCACTGAACAGATATTTTCTACGATTTTTTTTCCATTTTTGAATAATTTATCAAATCAAATACACCTCCCCAAGATGACGTGAGTAGGGCCGGTAATTTGTAAATTGCACCATTTAGACTTGCAGACGTGACAGCTACACTATCTCTACACATGACTCTTCATGATGTCACGATTTGGTTAGACATTTTTTCCGGACATCTGTGTAAAATGTAAATCTTTATATTTTGCTTACAAATATTTATCTAGAAACCAACGAAACGTCTATTATAAAGAAATTAAATTAGTATCGTTTGTCAATACTAATTACTTAATTGATCTGCAAGTAATTTGTTAACCCTCTGATTGATCTCAACACGGGCTCATTATATGTAAATACTTTTTTTTATAATCGAACTGACAAACTCCCAGAGACAAGATTCTTAATAGACCTTAATCTCGAGTTGTGTTATGGGTAACCACAACAGACAACTCGAGAGAAGTTAATGACCATTAACATTGTGTAAAAAGCATTGTTAAAAATGTAACCAACAAGATATTCGGTATGAGTTAGGAATAAATCAGCCTACAAACTGGTATTTCAGAGATAAAGAGATTAACCAATGAACATATGTCCGTGAAAGAAAATGCGTGTTACAACCTGTCTGATGCAGAGGGAAGTTTCGCCTTTACCAGTAGGTCCTTAAGATTTTTGTTTCTCTTGTATTCTATAATTGGTCTTTTTGAGAGAAAAGTAGATATTTTAGGTTCAAGATTTTGATATTCCTGTAAAAGGAGACTAGCAAACTGGGTGTTTGGTTGGTCATATTGGAAGACAAATAGAATTATTTCTTTTGTACACCCTTTATCTGGTTCCCAATTGTAACGAGTAAAGAAATATATATATATATTAAAAATATATTAATATCCTCGACATATTTCCTGTGCCTGAGATGTTAATTATAAAATTAAATTATACCCAGACAACTAAATGTATCCCCAGACAACGCACGTTTACATAAACAGTCGAATAAAATGAGAAATACTGGAAGTAAAATGAGATGCGCTCTTGGTGCAATTAACCTTTATGCAATGGTTTATTTTCGTACGCCTGGATTGAGCCCCAGCTGTGCATTATCATTTTCTATTTGAACTTGACTGTATTCCGTTACTCCAGATATTTAATCTCTTAAGTCTCCTAGAGAGTAATAAAATTTCTCCTTGTAAAACGAATTTCAGTGGCTTGAACCTGAACTTTCGGTAAGTTTTGAAAATGAACGAGATTATAGACTAAATTTCGTGGCGGAAGCTTCCTGTCCCCATGTGATATGTTAAATTTAGGGCAAAACCAAGCGTACTTAGACTAAATAAATGTATTGAGTGATTCTAAAATAAAATATAAAAAATACAATCATTCTTCTATTCGTCGAAAAGGGTCATTTGAGTTGACATACATACATATTTTAGAATATTGGTGGCTCCATTCAAATGAATGATGTGCACCATTACTATAGGCTAGGTGTGTCTCATAACTGTGCTAACAAAAACACAGGAATAATAGTATGGTATGCTAAGTACAGCTCAATGGCTAGTAGTACAGGAAATAATTCTACACAGTACATCATATAAAACTAAGCATAAACCCCCACATAGATTAGACAAAACACATAGGGGCTAAGCAAGTAGGGAGAAAAACAAAACACAAAAAAGTGACTTTATGACTACAGTTTAGCCAGCCACAACGCAAATTAGGTAGTAGCTATAGTGAGTGGACAATGAGATCACATAACCAACCGTAAAGTCTTACATTAAGTCTGATATTAATGATATGTGTAGTTTATACAACTGATGCCATTGCTAGTGAAGGATTGACTGAGTGATTTTGTCGTTTCTCTTTCTATTCCACATTCCGGGCAACAGTAAAACAACCACAGAAAGCCTCATCGATACAAGCGAGTGATTTGCACGGTCTATCCACATTCAAACCGATAATAAAATAGCGCTACCGGTTTTTGTAATGTTGTCCAATTCGATCATGTTGTTTCCTTCATCTCTTTGTCTTGTATCTTATATTGTCTGTTAATAATTATGTCAACTATGATTTGGTTCACCCAATGCGATGCTATGCCGCCCTACTGAGGGGTGGGAATAAAAAAGGACTGCACCTTCGGCAGAAAAAAACGTTTCTTAACAAAACAAATTTTCAATTGAAAAAAAAATTAAATTCATATATTTTTAATAACGAGATCTTAACCTGACACGATTTTATGGATCTAACTTCTACAATTATTATCGAGCAACGTTTCAGTGCAGATACTAGCGCCTTTCTCTAGCTTAATGACAGGACAGAAATATACGACGGTATATATACATAAATATTACAATTGCAATAGCAATAACAAGAAACAATTGGGTTTTAGACAGCTTTTAGAAAACATTTAAATGATAACACCAGGTTCAACGAGATCTTTATTAAATACTTGAATCATAGTGATATTTATATACAGTTTATTCAGTTTAAATGACCATAGGTCCATATACAAGAATGATTGAAATCAAAAGTTAAATACATAATTATGTTGGAGGTTCTTGACAAACAACATCTAGGTGGTCAAGTTGGACAATAGATATTCTCTGTGTTTCAGTACCCTATGTATGCTAGCTGATTTTTGAGAAACTATGGCTGTTTGTTAAGACCTGGCCAAATGACAGTAACCTGGTTACATACATCTTTGGCCTCCGTAGCCTTGACCTTGAAACAGTTGGAGGATCAAGGTCAAATTATTTAGTAAATTCCAATGCAATTGGGTAAATGCGTCTGACTGGCAGCTTAAGCGGGCGAATCAAACCAGGTGTGTCATTCCTCATCCACATATGCTACCAGCTTTGAACTATGATATATGGAAGACAATTCCGACCACTCCGTCGAAATCAATATGGGTTTTTGACATGCCAATCATCGTGGGAAAATATATGAGCACAAAAATCGTCTGGAATTGAACTATATTTTTTCTTTCGGTTAAAGAGATTTTAACTTTTGGCATCCTTTAACTATATCTGATTTTATTTCTCTATATAGTTTTAATTATTACAGATTCTTTTCATTCAGACGGTTTTAAGTATGACTTAATTCACTTCTCCAGACGGATTCAAATATTACTGAATTTGATTCGCCAGACGAAAAGAGTCATATTACACATTATTTCAAAAGTAGTTTTAATATAAGTTTCATCGAATTAATACAAACTTCATCCTCATATATCTAAAGCTTATCGCCTCACGGACGTCAAGTAACAAGTAACCCATCGAGTTTCAACGCTACAAATAGCAGTGTATAGGCCACGTGATTATCTCAAATCTTTGCAGGGCATAGATTGCAGCATATGTCCATCAGTTATGTATTGGACACGAAGTAAATGATAGTATGCATTACCAACTGTATACAGATACAGGAAATCTAATGAGGTTTCTCGAACATCTCATCCCGATACATCAATACGAATCGTAAATGCATTTCTATATCAAAGTTAACTTCTGTGCTATGACACTTGATCTCATAATTATGTCGTGCCCATACGACTACCTCCTTTTGAATGGGTTTTCTATATTTTGCAGGTATGGTTTTACGAACTTGTTTTTTGGACTGGCCTCACTGAACACATTATGTGGCATAGCTATTGCCCGGTATCTCACAGTCGTAAGACAATCATCCAGTAAGTATATGTTTTCAATGATTAGAAATGGCTACAAAAGGTGCAATTTGACGTAATTAATTATAGCAGCTTGATAGAGGCTTACATAATTGAATAGTTCGTATGAGTTGTTTTAATCGTTCTTTGCAACAAATTATTAAATACTTCACATTACATGTCATCAGGCTTCATTATTGGATCAGTTAAGTGATTACATTGAGTTAGGGATTTACGAAAATTTCATATTTCCAAATTTCCAATGCCCGATAAGGCAGATTTTACATTAGACGCTTGAGGTCTGATGTTTGTTTGTTTGTTTGATTGGGGTTCAACGTCGTACTCAAGAATAGTCACGCCGGAGCCACATCGTGTGACTCACTCATATACCAGAAGGTCGACAGACGGACTCGATGCCGTGAACGGTAAATTGGAGTAGGTTTACTAAGCGCACACGCTACCGCTCAGACCTGAGCTGATGGCTGAAAAGAGAATTCTGTTTTCATGGTGGTGGCCGAGTAAAGATGGAAGTGGGCATGTACAGTCTTGCTCACCATTCCATGACTTCCGGGTACATCTGTGAAACTTCGGCGGTACTTTTTGAAAACCGTCTTGTAGAACGGTATTTTGTTCAGCTATTTTGTGCATCTGTATGACTGGGCGAGCGAATTATCATTTTATAAGTTTTCTGTGTTATGTTAGTAGAAATAAAAGAATGTAGAGGAAGAAAAAATCCCGAAATTATCGCAGATAACATGTCTGAGATGTCTCAGTGGGATCTCATTTTGATTTGTGTTTGCTAGGACTGAGAATTCCACTCGTTTGTTGACCGCTCTGTTTTCTTAAAATTTTATACGCCCAGTATAACCAACGAACGTGGTATCCTCTACCTATGCGCCATTCACGAAACAAGTAATAAAACTATACTGTATATATTGAGATGCCTTTTATCGTTTCTTTGGAAAAAGCAAGAAAAATGACCCAAAACATCATCTGCTAAACAATAACACAGAATTTGATATTCGGTTTGTCTGTTATTAAGTCCATTTATATGCCATTCAGGCATGCTGTTTCTACGCTATAACGCTTTTGTCCCCATGGAAACCAGACCAATCGAATGAGGAACACGAGCCGAAATATAAATCCAGCTCCACGCCAAATAAATGTAAAGATCACATCAAAAGATGCTTTTATCATGCCCCCATCGTCAACCTAGTCGAGATGAAAAGCAACGAAATGACCTTATTTCTTCGGCGTGTCAGACCTATCAAATAATCTATTCTCTGATCTAAAGAAAAACAACCATTTATCTATTTATCGAACATCAAGTACAATGCGGCACTCTAGCCGTATGGAGTCGTATGATTGTAGATAGATATGATGTTATCACTTAGCACTGAAGAAGCATTGTGTTTCCAAACGAAGAGCAAAACACTTCACATTTTATGGTCGTGTTACGTTGGTTATTTACTATCGCGAGTACATGAAGGTATTGCTGTTGAAGTACTTTAGGGCACGGCGTTTATGACCAATCGATATATCATTGGAAATATTATTGAGTCAGTCCGTTCGTTCGCCGATCCACCTGGTGGGCATTCATTCAGTCATTCTGTCAGTCGCACAGGCAATCAATCAAAGCAAAATACTCTCAGGTATGTTAACCCAGCGAATTTTTTATTCTGTCGGACACCAGGGCTGTTTAGTCGTCATTGGACGACGCCATATATCCACTAATCTTATTGAGAAGGTCCCGAACATATCAACAACGGAAGCCGATCAGATCTATCGGACACAAAAGTTTTTTACAAAGTAGACCAACCTCCCAATCTTTTGTATCGATCTTAGATGGACAGGGCTAAATGGCAATTATAGATCTTTGGCCATAATTCGTGTAGGAGGTACAACCCAGACAAACCACGACTTTCCGTTGGATAATGGCGAACGAATCCAAACGGCAATACAAATTAGTAAGAATAAAAATCATGCCGTGGGCCGTATGTGACGACCCCACGGGAATCGGATCCGCGATCCCGGAAGTGAGATGAGTTAATTGACTAGAAGCATGCACTCTCTAGAGAGTTAACTTTAAGTCACTCGAATTCGGAGGCCCCGACATTTTGCTTTGTTTATTGTAAAATACTGTTGTTTGATAAATACATTCTCTTCTATGTGTTCATCACCTAGCACGAGTAATACAGAAAACCAGTGAGCACTTTGTACCCATCCAGTGCCATCTAGCTTTTCAACGCAGACTGGGAACTTTGGGATGAACCCGCGCCATCACGATCTTACCACGAAGTCACTAGGCGGCGCTCCACTTTAAGCCAGTAACGAAAAATCCAACTGCATAAAATGTTGAAAATATTCTTATGTGGGTGAACCGATAATGGAAACAAATTTTATTTAAGAATAATTACACATAAGAATCGCTCATGGAACATATCCACCTACATTTTGTAACCATCAGTTATCACCTTTTTACCATTGGGTGAAAGGTTGGGTTAAAAGCGCACCATCACGTCTTCCCATGTCGTCATCTGAGGGCATTTTTTACTACACCGCCCTTTAAATGTATAAATATAGAAAGAATAATGTTATTAGTTTGTAGCTGTATAAAGAATTGCATTAATCCACAGTTGTAGGGCATTTGCTCAACATCGTCCGCATTTTGTTACCATCAAGTGCCATCTAGCTTTTCAACGTAGACTGCCAATTTGGAATAAACCCGCGCCGTCACTATCTTACAAGGAAATCACGATGTGGCGCTCTACTTTTAGCCGCAGTTAGAAAAGCTTTTTTTTTTTTTTTTTAAATTTGAAAATTTGTGATGTAGGTCAACATAAAATACAACAATTTTTTGATTTAAGAATAATTAAATTTGTTAGTGTCTTTGAAAAGTAATTACATTGATCTACAGCTGAATGACATCATAGCATAGTCACGGTGCATTTATACAGCGCTTGGCAACGATATATAGCACAGTTTTCGTTTATTTGCCGAATATCACTATACATTCAAAATGGTCCTGGTTTATCACTTGGCGGTCTATACGCAAATGATGGAGGTAAGACGGCGACGGGTTTAATCAAATGCAACGGCCGAACATTTAAAGATAATCAGCCTGTTTCAGTGCTTTCTCACGTTTACCTGTGTGATGCGGCACATAATCCGCTATAACGTTTGTTATTCTATTATTAATGTAATGTAGTCTATTTAAATGTCATGGGTCTCTGAAGCTCAGTTAGCTAGAGATTTTTCCCTGATAGCCAGTGACCCGAGGTTGAATCCCAGCAAGGCAAGCTAAATTGTCTCTTCAATAAAACAAATGTTGTTCGCTTTAGGTTAACAGAATATACTATTGCTGATTCTGAAACAATGAGATAGGTGCACGATTGGCTTTTCTCATACTTTCTCGCGTTACTTATCATGTACAGGCAGTCAGCCAACGTGTTATCTTTAACGTCACGTGATGTTAAACCTAGAATAAATGATAATAACGCCAATGGTGCACCTTAATGGAAGTCCCGCTGTGAAATAATCTCCAAGGGGATATGACAAGACTGGAGATGGAAGATTAATTACTCTGCTACATCTATCGTAAATTTCAACGTTCCATGATGTCCTGGCATCTTCATCTTGTTTAAACAACATTCACAGGACATGTCTTCCCAATCACAATAAGTCGTAGACTAAAAAAGAAACAGCGCATGTTATTGTGATTTAAGCTAATTGGAATTTACAACAAGTTGTATTTCACGGTGTGTTCGTGAAAATAAACATAAGACCGACAAAGTAGAGTACGGTCGATGGTGATGATAGAGTGTATTTGACTGTATATATGTACAAGGCTTAAGAAAAATACAACCCGGATAGGGATGTAACGGGGAGTTTAACAAAGGAAGGGGACAATGGCAACATGTTCCGATGTAACGCTTTGTTTTCCAACCATCCTCATGGATGTTCCAGTAGTGGGTTGAGAATCTTATATACTGTACACTTTTTGAAATAATGGTTCTTTAGAAAAGATGATGTTTCTTTGATATAAGAAGAAAGGGAGAAATACTTGGAACAGTTCATTTGAAGGCTCCATACAGAACCATAAAAGGTTCCACCAGAGCCATGACTGAAGCATCTTCCCCAGGCAAGTCTGATGTCTCCACGAAGTTCTGTCGTAAGCCTTGCCACACTTAGCCCGTTGCGGCTGTCAGACAAAGATCAAAGCAAATTGAAAAAAACGAAGAAGCCGATCAAATACATCAGTCACTTTTTAAACAATGTAACGCAGAAATATCATGGTAAACAGCAGAGAAAGACAATATTATTTTCGATCACTGGCCCTAATTATGCGTCTTCTTGGTTGTCTGTTACAGCGGCATGATGACATTTTCCCGTACTTTGTTTTTAATGGGATTTTAATGTAATATAAGGCAACATGGCTGCTGCACATTGTCGATTACTCGAACTATGAGGGATAACTTGACTACAAATATGGCCCAAGTGTGACGAAGTGCGGAATAGAGTTTCACGTCAGGACACGCCTTGTCTCGAGAAGTTTGGTGGAAAGTGGCTTCCTTCATCCGTTGGATTGGTACGCCGTCATATCAGTGACATAATCTTAAGTACAAGCACGGTGTTTAACGCTTATCAATGATAAAAACAGGGTCCTACTTACATGTAATACCTTTTCTCGCATTAAGTGCCAGTGACTTATCAACAATACCGACTCTCTGTTTCTGATTGTCTGGTAATAACATGAATACCGGAACAACTTTAAGTATGAGACATGCGACCGAGCAATATGCTCTATGTTCCTGTTACCTTGTAACATATTTATTATAATATATACTTTTATTGTAGAAAAACAAAACTGTGCTAGCCTTCACCGGGATTCGAACTCAGTCTCTGACAAGCAGGGCCAGCGCTCTAAACGTCTGAGCGACAAAGGCTTACGACAGAACGACCCCGAATCCAAGTAGATGCTGCGAATCTTTCTCGGTGGGAAGCACTGACAAATGCGGCCGATTGTTCGAAGCTCTATTAAATCTACTCCGTTATCAAATGACGTCACGTCATATTGGAAGTCTACTTGTAATCCGCTATTAACGATTTAATCTGGTGTTAGTGACTAATAGTCTTTCAAGCAGCTTGCCCATGGTCACTCAAGTTGTGTATTTTTTTTTATCAAGAAATTATTGTTTGGGTTATTCGTATAATCTTGTTATGGCAAATATATATTTCTATTTGGATAATTACAGTTGGAATAAACCACGTCAAAATACAAAACACCGATAAATCAGGTAAATAATCGATGATTAGATCTCGCCGGAGGCCATAATGCTCTAAAAGCACGCCATTATTGCCAGTATTATTAAATTGGTTTTCTATAATTATGGACCTTGCGTGTGTTAACCATATCGCTAACAGTTACATCTTAACAGTTATATAATACAGTGAACATAGAATCCACCAGAATTACGCTAAACAATAAGAGAATGGGAGACTCAAATGTCAAAAGGGTGGCATTACATGCGGTCATCAGATGTCAAAAACGATCACAAGCTTCCCCTGCCAACATTTCGGATACCCTTTGACCAGAGAAATGTGTAGATACATTGTACACCATCGTCCTAAAAGCGGGATACAACTAATCTACCAATAAATCAATCGACCCCACTGGGGTTCTGATTACACTGACATTGTTTGGATAATACAAAATATGTCACATAATAACAACTTCTTGTTTTATGCAAGAGAAACAATTTCAATACATTTGTGTTTATACCTTTGCTGTGGTGCCTTGTTTTGCGTCTCGTGATTGTCCTGTCTCGTGATTGGCCTACCTCGTGATTGTTTGTTGCCAGTGGTGCAAAACCACACTTAAGCAAGTTTTTAAAACTATTATGAATAGAAGAATAGAAGACTCACATGGGCAAAAAAGCTTGAGACAATAATATATTATAATGTATTGGTGTTTGTAAGTTTAAAAATTAACACAGTATAATCATTCATTCCAGACACTAAACCTGCCTGTTATCGGATTTAATACAATGCAAGTACTATTAAAGATAGAAGTGAATGGTCTGCATTTCCGTGAAAACTGTTTCTACGGTTTACATAGTTGGTAAACACAGTTGTAAATATAGACAAAAAAACTAAGGCTTCTGGCTACTACCCATGTATTTCTTGTGAATTGTCCACACTCAGCTCATCTTTCAGTATACAATTGTATGATATTCTAGATAGAATCGTAACAAAACCATTGTGGTAAAACAAACGTAATAGATTTAATCATTGATATCTTAGCCGTTTAGATTGACTGATTTCGAATCCAATTTTTCACTTCAGTAACTGGCATGTTTTGCCGCAGAAACGAGTAATCATAAAGCGTGATAATCTCGAACACATCTCAATGCTCATGTTTCATTTTGTGCCTGGCGCGGAAAAGAATCCTAAGGTCAACGGAAATCTAGGCCAGTGGGTACTTTCGCTTTATTGGACTTTTTAGATTACCCCTTCTGAGTTCTGAACTTTGACATCATATCTTCATTAATAAACGTGGCCAGTGACTGTTGGTAACACTGAAGTGCCTATCGTTGTGAGAGGCTATATTTATTATAGTTAATTTATCCTTAATTTCCATACGGACGGCTTTAGTTATTATATAACGAGAGACCGTTCTGGGTTATTAATGAACAAAAACCCGCCAGTGATTGTTTTCAGTAAGCTTGACCACATTAACAGGACCAAATCAACACCAAAATATTTGTTAAAACCTTAACAATGAGGACACACGGAAAACTGTAAGAATAAAAACAACTCGGTCAAAATAGCTATTAAGTGAGGTGAATGAACTTTGTGTGGTTCAGTGTCCATCGTCTTAATTACATGTATTAAAAGCAGAGTGGGAGTGCGGCAATCCGTTTCATATAAGTGAAATACACTAGAATATAACACCAACTATAACAACAAAGTAAGACGCATTGGTTAATTGTTAATGTAGTTGGCAACTAATTTTATGTTGGAAGTTGGTGTAGGCTGAGACAAATTTTTTTCAAAATCAGTGCAATCGGAGTAAAGACAATTAAAAGATAATTATGCTACCATCAAATAATATATGCGGAAACGGTATATGAGCAAAGAACTACTAGAATGATGGAATGTTGAATTTGTATTATGTATCGAAATCGCCCGATAGCTAGTTTGTGGGAAGGGGGTGTATTATGATATGATGGTCTTGATTCGCGCGTGCACCAATTTTATTAAGATTTGTTCTTTTAAAATATGCTGTATATTATTTGATTAATAACTGAATCTAACAGTAATCTGGGTGGTTCTTGTTCAGGGTAATCTCTCAATTCATGTACAAATACACCACAAGGTACTCAGTGGTCTTCAAGACACACCCGTACTAACTTGACACGTCCATGAAACCCTTCTGAAGATTATGTAGGTCTAACTAAATATTGCAATGTTTTCATTTAAACAGTATTAGTTATAATAATAATAATAATATACTTTATTTAAACACGGGCAAGCTATCAATACAAACTGTTTTTCATAGTAGCGTTTGATTGGTCGTGTACATAGCATTAAAGAATAATTCAGTTCGTTGATTATTTATTTGATTTAACGCCGTGCATCTAAAAAAGGCAGGGATATCATAAGACGCAAAGCAAAAACCCAACAACGATTGTCTTACCGATGTTCCTTTGTTCCTCGATAACCAAGGTCCCATTTATTTTAACCCGTTACCGTCTTACCTCCGCGACTCGCGTGTAGACCGCTTGGTCATAAACCAGGACCATTTTGAATGTAGTGATATTCGGTAAATTACCGAAAATTGTGAGGTCGTCGCTAGGCACATTACAGCTGTATGAATACACCGGAACTATGCTATGATGCCATTCAGCTGTAGATTTATGCAATTCCCTTTTAAAGATACTACAGTACGCCCACTCAGACAAACAAACTTATTACAGACACTAACAAATGTAACCATTCTTAAACAATTGTTCCATTTTAAATTTTTAATTGTCAAGCAGCTGGATTTTTTGTAACTGTTGTTAAAAGTAAAGCCCCGCTTGGTAACTTCCTGGTAAGATAGTAATAGCGAGGGTTTATCTCAAAGTTGCAGTCTGCGTTAAAAAGCTAGATGGTACTTGAATCCCTGGAAGTTTCCTCCGCTGCTCACTTCGGTTATCAAGCTTCATCAAGCTAATCAAGCTCCAAGAGTGACGACTAATAAGGCAGGATAGTGGAGGTATCCATAGTTTTAAGCAGTGATAAATATCAATAGTGTCTGAATTTAAGCAAAAATTCTTTTATCTGTTACATTGGCAATCTTTATTCATTGTTTGATTGGAATTTTACCCAGTATTTATTGCCTTCAGATTATAGCATGCCATCCCAATGAGCAGCAGAAACTACCCTAGCCTAAACTGGTAACAAACAATAAAAAAACAGGACAATCTCAAAAGTAAAAGAAACAAACAACAAATACTCCATCTCTGAGAGATAAGGACCAACAGAACGGAAATCGGAACAACGGAAAATCGACAACAGAAATCGGAACAACGGAAAATCTGACAACGGAAATCGAGTTTCTAACAACTATTTCAAACGCCTAATGCACATTTTTGTTAAAGAACAAACGCACATAAACTGATCTACAAACCGGACTCACAGTCAAGTTATTTATTTTACTTTACGTACATTTCTACATTGAACGATATTTGATATGTTTCGATCGCTACTCTGAACTTAACTTTATATACTATGAAATCGTCTTGATTGGGAAGCAATATGAGCCTTGTTCGCCTCTCCCATAGGAAATCAAAGCTCACAAACAAGTCCACATTGAAGCATTTTGGCAGCTTTATGGCACTAAATACATACAGATGTTTTTGATTTGCCGTCAATCTGAGTTATATCAATATCCACCCACTCTCTATCTGTCCACTACCGGACCAATTGCCAAGAATTTAGGTATGTTACATAAGTACCTTTAGGCGGATGAATCAGGAAAGCTGGGCGGAAAAAAGGCTCTCCCCCGTGAAAACGAAGGTTGGTTTGTTGAGTGCCAAGTCTAAGCCAGTTGAATCTATTTAGTGGAACAGAGCATCTCAGATTACTGACACTCGATCGACTTCGCTCTGGCAAATACATGTAACTGATGTATGGGATGACCAAATGAGGTATGAACCGAACTGAGCTTATAGATTATGTGTTGACTAAATGTGTGCTTTTACACCATTGCATGCCAATTGTTGTGATCACTTCTTGATGACTGGTAACAGCCTGTTGTAAGAACTCAAAACAGTCAACAGTAACCTTTCCTTTCACTGTTTGGTGGTAGCATGTAAAGTTCTGTGTCTACGTATAAAAGTGCCCGTATGGTTGAGTGGCATTGTCTCAAAACGTTGATATTAACATACCGGTACCAACATCACAAACAAAGTCGTAGTAAATTGATTAGACAGTTTAGAACAAATATAATAGTACAAATATGTACTTGACCACCATGTGTGAACTCACCGGAGGACTTTTCTCCATTATTAGTACATTTTTAAACACTAGGATAACATATTCTCAGGTTGGTTCCATGTCTATGATCTACATTGTGGTTTCCGTCGAAATGATGCTTAGTTTATTAAGACTTATTTCTTGTTCCCTACAAAAGTAAACTTAGATTTCATCAATCACATTTCAAGCATTTAAAATTGAATATAATTGCATTATAAGTTTGAAGGAAGTTCAATATTCGCCCGACAATATTCCAATAATCCAAGCAAAAAGGCTCGTTTGTTTGTTATTGGTTGGTATCTGTGTCCCAGTAGTTTATTAACCGTCCTATGAGTGGGGAAACGGTGTGAAGGTTATTGGCCACGGACTGTTATCATCGTTTAATTTATTTAATTGCTTATTTTCCTATGTTGCTACTCCTCTTTTTACACTGCTGTATATAGGCAACAACAAAATCAGAATAAACCCATTTTGGTCAAAAACAACATCCTATCACACATTTAAACATTCGTAACCAGCCTGAAGGATTCCAGATGCAATCTTAGGCTTCAGTGACCCATAAACAGTGATTCTCTACAGCGTATCTACGTAGTTATTTATGCTTTGTGCCTTAAGATGAAAACAGTCTTATTATCAATCAAAAAATAAATCTAGGTCACATGGTACTTGCGCTTGATTGGACTTTTTAGATTACCTCTTTGATGCTGAACTTTGATATCATTTCTCGATTATTAATCGTGGTTGTTGACTATTGGCTACATTTAATGCGATCAATCTATCACAGATTATCAGATACCCCATCAGTTATAATGCTTAAATAGACAATTCTCGGCAGCTAACTATACTCAGATACTGATTTTACTAGATAAGGTGAAAACGTTTTAATGGAACTCCAAATTGCACCGAAAACTGTAATTAACATAATAAGATCACACGTACATATTAGGGAGCGACATTTCAATTATATGAGAAAACGTAGCAATTTATTTTTCCGGAAAGCAAACTATAAGTAAATGTTGAAATATGTGATTGTATGGTTTCTCCACGAAACTGGACGATGCAAGACTGTTTCCCTAAAAGAAAAATTAGAAAATGTATATTCACGCTTTTTTTGTTCCCTACAACAGTAAAACGTAGATTTCATTTTTCATCGATCGCATTCAAGCCCAGTCTAAAATATACTCGATTCTACTTCCTACCTCAAGACATTGACTCTAAAATACACCCAAGCCATCTTGTTTTGCAATTCTTTTATTTGCTGGTCTGTGGCATACGTCGCCCTAAATATTGGCGGAAATAAATGCGCGATGGCCTGGCATAGCGTACGAAAGTTGTCTTAGTCTCGTCCACATAGAAACTCTCGCGAGAATACGATCGATTCAAGCCTTGAAAATATCATGTCATTGAATTGTATAAGTATGTTTTGTTTGATAGAAGTACATGATTCGCCTGACGATGTTCCGATAATCTTAGATTGTGACATTAAAAATAGGCTGGTTTGTTTCTTATTGGTTGGTGTCTGGGTCCCAGTTACTCGGTTAGTTTATTAACCGTGTTATCAGGGGGGAAGAGCGGTGGGAAAGTCACTGGCTACGGGTCGTTAACGTCATTTCACTATTTTCACTGGTTTCATTTCACTACTAATGTTCTTTACACGGCTGTATATTATAAACACAGAGAATCAGAACAAACCAATGTTGGTTTTTGAAAAAGCAGCCTATTATACATATCAGCCTTTGTAACTAGACAGTTTAGATCTTGATTAAAAATCCATTTTTGGGATTCAGTGACTGGGGGATTTGTCTACAGAATCACAGTGATTATTTTTAAAATTAGATATGCTTTGTGCCTAAAGTTCAAGACAATCGTATTATTAATCAAGAAATAAACTAGGTCACATGGTACTTGCGCTTGATTGGACTTTTTTGATTACCTCTTTGATGCTGAACTTTGATATCATATCTCGATTAATAATCGTGGTCGTTGACTATGGATGATATAAAAGCACAAGAGGCTACATTTAATGCGACCAATATATCAGTGATTCCCAGAGACATCATCAGTTATAATGCTTTAAGACACATTTCTCGCCAGTTAGCTATACTCAGATACTGATTTTACTCGATAAGGGGATAACGTTTTGATTCTGCTCCAAATTGTACCAAAAAGATGTAATTATTAAGTTTAGAGCACAGCAAAAGCACAACGAGCGACATCTCAGGCATGTAGAAAATAAAAAAACGGCAGCTAATGTTAGCAGTAAGCAGACCATAAACCATAAAGACGTTTTTGTTTTCTCAATTAAAATTTGGCTCATAAAAGAGTCCATTCAAAACAATGTAGGACAAAATCGGTCACAGGATTGTAGAATACTATCTATTGTGTTAATTCTGTCTTTCTCTTACTTTTAGTATGTTTAATTGTTAACTTGCATTTTTGACGAAATCCTTCTGACGATAATGTATCAATTTTTTTTTAGACATTTGCTAATATTACACTTTGTTATTTTGTGAGCTTACGATGTATCGGTGATAATTACGCTGATGTAGATCTATCATTGTGGCAGCTTAAGAGGATAAAAAATGTCGTGGGAGGGATGTGAACTTTGGGGATGTTAGAATATATGGCCGCTTTATCCGCAAGTATATCATTTGTAAACAGTTTAAGTATAGGTTACATGAGTATCTGATCAGATGAATTATGAAACTTATACGGAAAATATGTCCTGTGTAAAAAAAACTGGCCACTTCACTATTGCGTCATGACTAGTTGGATCCATAGCATCTCAAATAGACGGTAATCGATCGACTCGGCTCTGGTACCTATTATATGACATTTATATACCGTCAAAGAAGACATGGCCACAATAGAGTGTGTAATCTCTTTGTCAACTGATTGTGTACACTAGCTCCAATTTTATACATGGTTGTTATTACATCTGGCTGGTAATGTTCAAAGGTATTCTTCAGGAAAACAAACGGTTAATCGTAGATATCTCTTGAACCCCTTTGATGTTTGCATTATAATGTAGCGAAAAGGTGTTCTTCTCCATTCCTTTGATGTTTGCATTATAATGTAGCGAAACGGTGTAATTCTACGGATTCGAAGATTTCATTTAATAGAAGTACCGTACGTACTGTGTTGGTACTAATATTTTACCGTGCATCTACTGGTTTGTTTATTTATTTCTCCTAACGAGTTGGCAGACAATACAGAGCTATCGTCCTTGGTCAAAGACACATTTGCACGCTTTTCAAGAGAATGAATCGTTTTGAAATATTGCAAAGCTTTTGCCACTGCTGAAAGGCAGGTGAAAAACAGCTCCGGTTGAATTAACCACAATGTACATCAGAAAGTACAGCAGTAGTTATCTTTAAGATAACAGGTATCTTTTAGAATTTTGTTGGATATTGTTGCACAAAATTGGTGGCATGGCTTATGGGTCAATTTGGTTACGTCCACATTTAGGAATAAAGCGCACATTCATCATGTGACGGAATAAGGGCAATGTCATGAAACTTTAAATTTGATGAAAACAGAGCGACAAGAACTTGAATCTCGCAACCTGAAGTTATAGTCGTCCCCAAACCTCGTTTAGACATAATACCATAGTTAACCGATGATATCCGTTGGAAGAAACGTAATACCTTGTCGGTATTTGATGACTCTAAGATGACGTATCTCTATAATTGGAAGCCTTTTCAATACAAGAAAATCAGCAGTCCGCGCATTCATATCTGGAACACAGTTAAGATTAGTGTATAGGTAACTTAGCAATGAAAATATTTGCTAATGTCTATCAATGATTATCTACTAGCTATGGAAGCCTCTGTTTTTGGTTTGGTCAACGTAAAACAAGTATTAATACAGCAACGATACCTCCCCCTTCCCCCGTCAAATTGAAGTCAAACGCATATCCGCGTTCTGTTTTATCCAGTTAGATATTTCTAAGATTAAACTCCCAACGGGAATAAAATACCGTAGACATTTTTCGGCGGATAATCAGTAACTAGCAGTACTATGGAACGTTTCCGCAACCTTGTCATGTACACAATCCAAAAACTACAGATTCGCGTCAAGTAATTTAAAAACACCATTTATATTGTTCGATGTTGGTTAGAAGGACTGGTACAGTTGAACTTGGTAATGAAAATTAACAAACAGCTGAAATCTCTAGTCCAGTCTTTGAACAATGATGCTCGACTAGTTTTACTAAAATGTGCTTCATTTTTTAGAACATGGCATCAGAAATGCGCTTCGCTTTTTGGAAATCGAAAGATAGACAACACAAATCTAGTATTCAATTTTAAAAATGGTTATTCACCATTTGTATTACCCATTTGTGGAAAATGTGAAAAACGTATTTTCAATTTTGACAACACTTATTTGGTTTGAAAAAATTCTACTTCAGACAATTTGCAGACTTAGAATCTTGTGTCAGTCTGTTAACGTTTTATTACATATTTCCAAATTTTAATTTATCCACAGTTAGGATATATCAAGAAAAATAGTGCGCATATATGCCTTGAGGGAAGGCTACACAAAAAGGAAGTAACAGTGATTTGTCAACAAACGTAGTTAATTAAAACACAGCTAAGAGATCTTTCTCGCCATTGAACAAAGCGCAAATATTTATTGAACGAGTGTCAAAGTAATGAATACGCTCACAACTGTCACTAACAACTAAATTATATTTCTGTATAAGGCACAAGAAACACTTAAGCGAGATGCGAATCAATAAAACGGCAAATTGACAAGCTATTTCACCATCAGAAAACTCTTGTGAAGTGTGAAATATTAGATTACATGATTTATTCCCCAAATAAAAGTGGGCTAAAACAAGGCTGCGTGCAAAGGCAATATATAGAGTTAGGGGCAATTCATGGAGGTTCTACTACATATTTCTTTCAGTTATTCGTTGATGACGAAATAATTCAATGTATTGCCAGGTTAAATTCAATCTATGACGAACGAAATCTAAAACGTTATCAGTCTTACGTTGAATTTGATGATCTTGCTGTCGCTGTTACTACGAGATAATGTACTGTTATGTTACCAATAATAATTCCACGCGCATGTCGCACAACAAATATTACGTTTGGAGTTCTATAATGACGAAAACTATAAGGGATCCTTTGTTGTCTTCCGGGTAGGCACGGAATAGTGATAATTATCAAGTGTTATTTTAGCTAATACAGCAAGAGGTTAAACGAGACGGTTTGGCTATTATTAGTTGTGTTTAAGTCTTATCCTTCTTTTTTGCGACTCTTCTAATCATCGGTCTCGGTTATTGCTCCATACGCTGCTGCTCGCTTTTGCATTAATGTATAATCTAACAAAAAAGATGTTAAAAAGACGCTGCTACAAACATCGCTTTGTGTCAAACATAAGTAATAGTCAATGATCCAAAACAGGTTATGAACTGTGAACTGATGTGATAAATATTACAAATACAGACATTGGTCAAATCGACTTCCGTGTTGTAATCCAAACATTGCTCCGAGCCTAATAAACGCAATAGTTACTGGTTCTAAATTAGTAATGAAACTGTGAGCATTTCTTATAAACATTACAAATACATTACAGACATACAAGTAGCATTGACTTCCGTGTTGTAACTCAATTTCCAGAGGTTTCAATTGCCTTTTCCGCCAGAATAAGCGAAGCCGGTCAAGTGAACGGTTAGAATATTCGATGAATCTCTACTGATGTCGCTCCCCGCCATTGTCCATTAGCTACTCTGGACGGGAAGTAGTTTAAGATTTATTCTGCCATACTTGTACTTATCATGCTTTACCCCGAGACCCTCCCGCGAAAAAGGGTAATTTCATAGAGCTATAGTATTGGGACTGCAAAGGAGTTTAACATCGTAAAGCACAGTGACCACCGTGAAATTAGATACTGAATTCACATTGACTGCCTTTCTGTTAGTTTCGGCTAATTCACTCCGGCTGATGATTTTTTCAATAGACAAAAACTTTAAGATGAACAGAATCGAGTATCTTTCTTCTGAATTGTTACTTTCGGAGAGCACATGTTTCATATTATCGGCCACACGCAAGAGTTGTGACCTACAATTGTACCCATATCTATTATTTGGGTTATGCTCTGGAAAGCACATGGATGCAGTAGCGCGGTGATAAATCCTGTGCATTTGGGAGTTCATTTCCAAGGAAACCTAACTGTTTAAAAGACGAATAACAGGGGTGGAAGTAATGTCATTTCAGCAGGAGCTTTAACTGCCGCATTGGCAATTGCTCTGCGACAAATAGAGATTATTCACTGGTGGCGCGATTGGAATATAAGAGATACCCTTCTTTGTCCTTACAGAAAAATCCTCTAGCATTTCCGACATCCTATAGGATAACTATAAAATCCTAGATGATTTGGAAAATCCTATAGAATCCTATAGAAATATCATATATGATCATATTGGATTCCCTAGAAAAATCCTATAGGATTTTGGACATCCTATAGGATAACTATAAAATCCTAGATGATGTCCAAAATCCTATAGGATCCTATAGAAAAATCCTATATGATCGTATTGGATTGCTTAGAAAAATCCTATAGGATTTTGCTACTCAAACAACAACCGCGTTGTATTATACATATGTTATTTTATGTTATGAACTAAAAACAAGCTATCTAGTGATCTCATCGGAGGCGAGAAGTCCACAAACTAATATACCATTATCTCAAGATTAAAACTTAGTGAAAATGTTACTCCGGCAATTATGCGTATATATCGATGAAAAGAGCTGTTTATAGTTTTTGCTCCTTGTTTAAGGGGTAATAGAACTTTACTATGACATTTTTGTATTAGTAAAACACATGTCATTGAAACTGCCACTAAACGTCACATAGTGTCATGGTTGAAGAACAATACAGAACATTGCAGAGTATCATTGCCATTTAAACCGTTATCGAAATCATCAATATAAATCGGTGTTATTGTACACTATTAGTGCCACAGATTGAACTGATGTCGTAAATATATGTTGCGACATTTTTGTCTATGATTCATTTTGTCATTAGTCTTTCTTGTTGATGGAAACATTTTTATTTTCTGTATAATTATGTTGACGAGTAATGGTAATGCTATTTAAGATATCGTCCTCCCTGCGAATTTGAAAACAATGAAAGTAAAAGTAATGGGATAGGGACAGTATCATCGACATTCTACTTTGCTTAGCACATGAGGAACATTTAACACTTAACATTTTATGATTTCTAGTGCTGTAATATGAGGGAAATGTCCTTGGCGCGGCGTTAACACCAATCAATCAATGTTCACACAGGAGATAAGTTTTCGTTCGGATTGCCTAGTTCAGTAAACCAGATAGTAATGTAGGCTGCTTGAATTTTGGACAGCTACACTAATCGAACAAAATTCCAAATGACAAACTAGGTTATTGTTACGATCTCAAATATGTAATATATTACAATTAAAATTTTTATCTGCATCAAAATTTATTAAATTTCCATTTCAATTGGATAGTTGGCGACCTGGAAAGATCTTTCGGACTATCCAATCAAACGTGTGCATCATCAGTTGCAGCCAGCTTCTTTCCATAAATACTGATTCTCTACTGCATCCAAAACACACGGCTTTCAAAAGTAATCTCTTTGTGTTTTTTTACATCTATTCTTAAAAGCGCCATCTGCGATGAAAGCGGTAAGATAGTTCAAGTGTTAAAGTGATAGTTAAAGTGTTCTTGCTGTGGTAAAACATTTACCCAGTAACCCATTATTGTTCAATGCAGGCGTAAGCCTCTGAACAAAGTTATAATCAGCAACCAATATTGACAAGCCATTGTCGGCAAACGATTTATGATCACGATAAAGCCTTTCTAAAGGATATAAAATTATCAACAACCATTGACCAGAATTAATAATATTATCCGATAATAATATGCAGATTCAGGTAATACGGTGGCACACTTCAAACAGAAGTTCAACGTGACCTTGGATTTTACAATCACATTCACTTTTTACACAAATATATAAATAACTATGTGTAATTAATAATTGTATTTTATGACTGCATATCAACAGACAACTGAACCCAAAAAATAGATTGAAATTCCGTGCCGCTGTGGCAGAGTGCTCTAGAGTGTACGCTCTATGCTTCCGGTCCATACATAATTTCGATTGCCGCAGACAGTATGTACACGTAGGTTTGTTTGCCAGGAACCGGAGAGAGGATGTGGCTTTTCTGGGTTGTGCCCAGTTTTCCTCCCACACAATTGTTGGTCAATGGTCTATAACTGAAATGTAATCCTGTTCATTTAGCATCTGATGAATAGAAAATCTCTCAATCGTAAGTTAAGTAAGGATTTAAATTCACTCAGAACCAGTGTCTTAGCTACAAATAAGATTAGAAATCTGCCTTTCATAAATTCCTTTTTTGAAGAATTTTGCCTATCAAAATTTTCCATTTCCCTATCTTTCCCATGTTAAAATTCTGAATTTTTAACCATTTTTAGAAATCTGCCGGTCGAAAATGACAGGTGGACGGGTCTCTAGCTGAGACTATGCTCAGAACTTCTATAATCAACATATATTCCATGCCATTGTGCCTGGCATGCCTGCAAACGTTGTATTGAGAATGCGTTCTTTCATGAATATTTTTGGCATGTAAAATGGTCACAGATAAATTTTTAAGTTATGTAACAAGTCTGTGTGAAAAAAGTTCTCTGTATCCATACATCAAACTACTCATGCTCAGTTAAAGATGTATCTAGCTTGTAACAAGCTGCACCAAATTCACCAAATAAATCTATAATATAATAAGTTAACTGTTATTAAAATAAATCAATGAGACACATTCGTCTTTAAATGCCGCACTAAGATAACAATAAACCCTTATTTCCGAATAATGGGGCAACAAAATGTCTCTCAATTCTGATTATCAGGTAAACTTAAACAAAGCATCAGGCACGTGTCTGGCATTAAACGCACTTTGATCTTCAGTATAGAACATTTTACAAACAATGTGGAGTTAAGTATTGAGATGGAAATATCGCTTTTTAACAACTGGCTTAGTGCAAATGTTGCTTGTTAAAATTGATGCACAAAGTATGTTGAAGTCTTTGATAATCCAGGTTAACTATTTGCTTGGAGAAACGGATCAATGCCGTTTCAGGAATGAAGTTTACTTGTTAAATGGGTACCATAACACGTCTTTTGAGCATAGCCCTTGTTTGACCTTCCTCTTTTGTATAGCGTTCAACATCGATGTATTCATATTGATATGTTTAAAACCGTGAAATTCGTGATGGTCCACATGGTGTCAAGAACATATTGGCTGTCTGTGTGGACCTTCGAATTATATAGCAACATAGGAACGTAATATATATGTGATCGATAAAGCTAGCAACAGAGTTACATGGACCAAACGTTATTTCAGAAGAAGAGTTTGGGAGCCGTATTGATAGTGTCAACGTCGCAAGTCTTCCAAGGTTTCTAGAAAGTCGACACTGACTGGAAAAATGCAAAAAAATGTTCTCTCTTTGTACAAAACTGTGACAAATTTCCATTCATTTCTCGTCTCAAGTGTTTGATGTTATTGTCATGGCAATTAGCAGACATTTGTAATAGTTAAGTAGAGTTGATTATATAATGATCTGAGTACAGGGAGTAATTTAAAACACTATTAGGCAATGCACAATATCGTCATGCCAGGTGCATGTCGTCATGTTAACCAGTCCAGCTAAACTTGGGTATATGTTTTATATTACATGAAAATCTCGTGAATATCGAGAACTTCATGCAATGTAGTAGATATAATTAACATGTAGCTACGTTTAAATAGTTTAACATGCAAGTCTCATATTTCTCAGGGATTTCTTCGTACAGGAACAGCTATCTGGAACTTTTGTTTTGATCTCGGTGACGGCTATAATAGTAACTTCAGTTTGGTCATCTTTAGACTCCTGCTTGAACAGCCTCTATTACATTATACTTTCGGCACAAAAACCATTGTGACTTTTTGGTAAAAAAACCATATTTTTGACATCTATCTTGAAAATCATAACATTGTTAGACAAACAGCCTGTAAGTTCTTTTTGATTCATTAAAAAAGGAGAACTATGCACCTATACCTATTTTATACTTCTGTTTGACTATATGGAAAACACACCTTTAACCGACTTTTAGCGCCCCCATTTGAGAACTAATTTCATGGATCATGAAGGTTTATCTGGCACAAATATGAGGCTGAATTGGCCGACCTTTGGTTGCTTTTAATGTGCAACTGTTCCCCCTTATTCCCCGCTATGTCAATAACTATTAGTGAATGACATGTCAGGCGAACAATCATCATTATATTTGGCTTACTATTTCATCCTAGAGCTTTAATTATTTACCTGGATATTCTACTAAATTAAACTTTAAGAATACTGGAAGAATTACAACAAAGAAAGATAAGTCTTTAGCGAGCATGGCAGGTCACATGTGGTGGCGAGTTTAAATGATAGAGAAGAAATAGGAAATACTAATCTTGCTTCCTTATTGCTGGGTGTTAGTGAACACAATCGGTAAGCGCGAAAAGTAGCCTATGATCACTAGTAAGTCAAGGTCTTATTATGACGACGAATGGATGAGCCGTGTAATCGATAACCGGAAGTTTGGGATGCTCGATTAGACTAAAGAGGTTCATTTTGCTCTGACGCGAGAACCTTTGTGTTCATACAGACGATGCTTGTTTCCGCTCGGGTTATCTAATTGCGTCAGCCTATTTAACATAACATAACCTTCACAAAGTGTTCGCATTTCACAGGCAACATGTAACCATCAACATGTGTCCGCGACTCCAAATGCCTAGTCAGAATAATCTGCTGCTTCGAGAGATAAAAAAACTATCCAACAAAGCCGATATTGATACATTGTGAATTTAAATTCATACACCCACTAATCGTAGAAATAAACGATAAGTTTAGCACGCAGTTGCAGCCCCGTTGAAATGCGGGACAATGGAAGAAAATACCCCTACGTATTGTATGATAAAATATTAGAGATAGGCTTACAGGACTCTACATGTAACTGAAACAACCTCTGTTGGCATATAACTTGGATATCTTTTTACAAGATCTAACATTTATAACGTCCCGCTATCAGTTTGCAATCCTAGAAGATCATGTGACACGGTTCTTAATTGATTAATTAAAACGTCTACCCGGAAGTACAGATTAACCTAGATTTTTCTTGGCTGAAGAATGAATATCTCAATGTGTCTCGTTTACTGTCTTAGTATAGTGCAAAAAACGTCAACCCATATACAAATTATTAATTGCGATTTCCTTTTTGAATGATAGCTGACGGGAAATGGCAGCCAAGGGAGGTCGATTTAACGTCCTTAACACCAAAAATGAAATATTGGTTGTCGGAAAAGGACATTTTTCTGTGAAGTTTCCCACTGAAAGAGATTTAACTACCCAGTCGTTAAACAGTACGGTTAGGAGTACTTTCACCCAAGGCAATCAGTCTGTGGTAGCGGTGTACACCATCTAAACGATTATTGAAATCGCTGGACTGTTGTGGCACTGTGAGAGGTGGAGGGAACAACTAAGGGTACTGCCACCTATGACAAATACAGATGTCGTCTATGACGTTAGCCTGAAAGCCTGAATTGCACAGATACAGCATTTAGAGAGGAGGATCGACTTGTCGATCCGATTTCTGATAGGGTGTTTAATTTTATGTTTTAACATTAGTTTTATCTGCAGATATGTTTTGGCATGCACTGAGCTCAGCTCTTCCGCTTGCCGGAACGTCAAGATCAAACAAATAAATAAAATAGAATATTGACAATCTCATTGCTATGCACCCAGTGTGAACTGTATTACATAATATGCTGGATTCTTTTGCTCTACTGTGCAGCACTGCTGGACGCGATTGTCGCGTCTCTTCCGTCACTGTAACTTAACTCATTTCAGAGCTCATGCTCAAAAGAGATTTTGCGCCTAAATGCGCGAGATGTCCACTATCATGATATAGGCATCATAACAATATAAGACAGACAATTAGTGATTAGTGAATATAACACAACAAAGATTCTGGTTTCACTGGGCACTGATATAGTTTTATCCTCTTAAAACTCGTTTTGAAAACTTTTACCGGAAAGGAATGGCATGAATTGTTGCGAATAGGGCCAGAGTAACACATTGCTGTCGAATTCACGACTACAGCTAGGAAAAGACTGTTACATTCGCCAGAGCTTGTACTCGATCCTAGAGCGAACAATACGGGGATTAAAATAATCCAATATATGTTTGATGCGCATTGGGAATGATTTCTTCATTCTGAGTTTCAGTTCAATTCCACTAACAGGAAAAATGCGTAGTAACACACATAATGGTCAATGCTTTTAACTTCAATAGTTCGTTTTACATGCCATGCCTGTAACGAATACTTGTTAATTAAAACAAAAACGTTTGGAAAGAATGTGTAGGTTTGTGTCTCAAGCTAGCGCGGGACAAAATTAGGTATTTGTCACCATTCATCATCGGAGTCTCTTGTCCTCTTTAAATCCCATTTTCCACAAAAACGTTGATTGTGTTTTACACGTAAAATACGAATGTTATCGTGGAGGAGATAAATAACAATAGCGGAATACTGGGTTGTTTCCGATTCTTGTAAAGCTCGTTGACAACCTGACTAATATCGTGGATACAACCTTGATTTTTTTTGATTTTTTAATTTTTTTTATTTATTTGTTAATTTTTTTCTGAACGGGTTGTGAAATTAATTTTATAAAAAAACCACTGATTGGTTGTAGAAGATCAAACTCTGGTTAAATCCAGTATGATTAATGCAATCTTTGCATTGTCACGTACAGAATATCTAGTTTTCATTCTAAATATATTAATCACGACAAGAAGTTCTTCGATGGAGATTTTGCAGGGCTTTCCAATGAAATAAAAAACAAATTAGTGATTAATCAAAATTTTACTTGCGATTCTCCGTAACAAGGGCAGATGTCATGCACATATTTTCGACTTTTAATTAATCCTGAACTGATTTCATTAAAGTTAATATGATTATAACCGTGAACGAAAACGGGCAACGATGATATTTAGACTGACACTGTCTGGTGAACATTGTGTGGAATAACTCTCAGGCCGGGTGTCTGTGGTATGGATTAACTCTCAGGACGGGTGTTTGTGGTATGGAATAACTCTCAGGCCGGGTGTCTGTGGTATGGATTAACTCTCAGGCCGGGTGTCTGTGGTATGGAATAACTCTCAGGCCGGGTGTCTGTGGTATGGATTAACTCTCAGGCCGGGTGTCTGTGGTATGGATTAACTCTCAGGCCGGGTGTCTGTGGTATGGAATAACTCTCAGGCCGGGTGTCTGTGGTATGGATTAACTCTCAGGCCGGGTGTCTGTGGTATGGATTAACTCTCAGGCCGGGTGTCTGTGGTATGGAATAACTCTCAGGCCGGGTGTCTGTGGTATGGATTAACTCTCAGGCCGGGTGTCTGTGGTATGGATTAACTCTCAGGCCGGGTGTCTGTGGTATGGAATAACTCTCAGGCC